>CM035419.1:135886369-135958869 GCA_020310875.1 Ceratopteris richardii
CTATGCTAGTGCACACATGCACTTTGAGGCACCATGTGTGCTAGGTCCCTATGCGAGCAAAGTAATCGCCCACCTCTAGAATAACTTAAAAAGTGGCCCACCTCTCGAACCCCCCCTTTGGAAAAAGTCCAATGTGATCAAAATTGTAAGTAGGACATTTGCTAGTGAGCCCAATTGTTTGGTCCAAGGGCTAACCCATTGCAGACTCCTAAGGTTTCGAGATAATGAGAACCCCAACACAATTGACAACCATGATGGGATTGTGTTATAAAGTAGCTTGGACAAGGTTATAAGTTAATGACAACACCAGGTGCTTCTGGAGTATTAAACAATTAATCCACTAAGCATAGTGGTTAAGTCTCTGTGATGGGAAGGAGTAACTCTTGGGTTCGAGCATGGGGAGAAAGTTTTTCGCAAATACCTCTAGAGCCTTGTAGAGGCATCCAATCAAGTTACCGTGAGTTAGCTTGAGATTTATGAGACTTAACTCAACTGGTGAGTACATCTACCATTAGTGGACTTTAGTGGAAGGTGCTAAATTAATGGTGGAGATTGCACATGCATATGTGGATCCCGAAGGTCATGTTTAGTTCCCAAATCTATATAATGGCAAGTTGGGTGGAGAGTCATAGATCATTCTCTCTAACATGGAGGCTAGGTGCCCAACATTGGTATTAGAGCAAAACTTTCATGAAGACCTTGAAAGGCTCATCATCTACTTCATCACATGAACCTTCATCCTCATAATACTCTTGAAACTATGGAGTTTTTGCACATCATGCAGAAAATACTTATTCTTGCATGTTATGTATACACTATTCTTTCATTCGGATTTTCTTCTCTTTGTAGCAAAATGAAAGAACACTTCCAATCTGACATGGATTGCGATTTCAAAGCTACAACCTCAAGTCTCGCAAGAATTGAGTTATCCAAGGCTCCATACAACACTTTGCCTCTTACAATCTAAGGTGTTTTTTCTTATATCTTGATCTCCAGCCTTGTGAGCACTCATGTTGGATTATGCCTACTACTTCTTGTCCCATGTGTGATTTTGGATGCCTCTAAGCTTCAGCCCATATCGATAGAGATAGAGGAGAAGCATCAAAGCAGAGCATCATGAAGAAGAAGCAATAAAAATGGTGATTTGACTTGTATTTACATAAGATGAGATGTTTAATGGAAGCTTAAATCAAGATTCTAATGAATTTATAACCGCATGCTTATCAAATTAGGTACGCATAGTGAATCATGCACATAGAAGCATTTGCACCATTCATTAGATGGAAGGAATTGCGTAAAGAATGATAGAATTTAATTATGTTTGCCTAAGCATTGATTTTTAATCAAAGATACAAAGAAAAAAGCATATGTGAGAAGAAAATTTGTGAAACATAATAAATGATATTTTGGCTAATCATTTTTAGACAGCAATGACCCCTCAATTTTTTTATTTATGACATATATGTCCTTTGAAATTTTTAAAGTAGGTACATGTCTCAATTTTTAAGAAACTCCATCCCAAAGTCATTTGGGAAGCTACCAAATTAGCATGTATAGCTATTATTTCCAATTGGTGACCGCCTAGTAACCGATCAACTTCGGATGCATGTTGGTTAGAAACTTTGTATTGCAAGCTCTCTTATGCTATAAAGTTCATTGGAATCAAAGTTTATTCAAATTTTCTACACAACAAAACCATATTCACTTGTCAAGTTTTGACAATTTTGAAGATGGAGCACATTTGCGGATATGTTGACTATCCCTTGGCATGATTACACTTCCCAATAAGGGGTGGAGGTGCATTCATATATTTTAGCATGTATAACATAGTGGATTTTAAGGTTGAGGCTTAGAAAGTCCTCAACTTGTATTTTAGAATAGTTTTTATTGCTCAAAATCATTGTAAAACTGCAAATTATAAGTGCATGTAGATTTATATGAGGTTCAGCCATAGGGAACCACAAGGCTGTATTTGTATATGAGGAGGTGGGGAAGACCTAACTCGAACATTTTATTTGTACTTTCAAACAAGGAGGCACGCAGTGCCTGCCTTAAGCATGGTATTTGGGTGAAGGATTGAGTGCATGTGAGGGGATGAACATGGATGGGTGCACGTGCACGTGCATATGCATAGTTCACTAGTGATTTCTTTGTCATCCATAGATGCACCATGAAAGTGTAGGATATGTGTATGTGTCACAATATGCTATTAAAGTAAGAAGAATAAGTCCACTCTAACTAAGAGAGTTAAGAAAAGAGAATTAAAGTCAATGAAACCATGACAATAAGTATATGCTTAGTGAAGTCGTAAAGATAAGTATCTTTAAATTCATGGACTTATTCCAAATGAATTAAGAGCTAATTATAAAGTATAACTTGATAGTAATAAGTAATTATTCAAGTTAGTTAGAGCTTGGCCAAGGACTGAGATTTTTTAAGACTAAGAATACTCATGTATGACAAATAGGAGTAAATCTTATGGTTGGTATGTTACATAAGAACAAGTTCTAAAGTATTGTTTTTTAGGCTTATGGATTTTATTATTTATGATAAATAACATCTGAAGGTGATCACATATCCAAATTTAGAGTAAAAGTAGATAAAAGTAAGAACGAAAGGAGAGGCGTCTATTTTTAGACAAGGAAGGCGCTTCTCTTGACAGCCTCTCAATAAAAAGCGTGGTTCTCTTAGTGTAGGTGGCCAAATTGAGTGATTCTTGTTGCGTTATGGAGCTTACAAATTTTACTATATAAATAGATCAGTTTTCCTACAAAATTCAATGAGAAAACCCTGCACAAGTAGGTGTTTTTGCATATCTTCTTTCTTGTGTCTATCCAGTGTCTCATCAAAGACATACCTCTCTTCAAACTATCATATCTCAATCATTATGAGATCTTTTTGAGTGATTTCACTTGGAGGAGTTTCTTTAGCTATTATATTTTCTAGATATATCAAAATTTTGCATAGATCTTTGAGTTTGTCTACTACTGTACATCAGTTTTCAATTCAAATAATTAGTCATACCTTGCTATTGCAGACCTCCACATACCTTGACTTCAAACTATTTGTTTGGAAGCTATGTACCACCGTTTTTAACGTTTTTTGTTTCTAAAGCATGATAATCAGAGTGTAATTTCAGAATATATGATTAATTTTGATAAGTTCTACTTAGAGAGTTTCTGGTGGTTATTTTGCTTCAGTCACCCATTTCTATTTTCTTGAAAGTTTGGAGGAAAGTTTGATTTTTGAAGTTTGGAAATATTTGTTTGATCTTTTGAAGATCTTGGGAGGTCTCATCATGTTTTGTTGTGTACTTTGATGTCTACGAGTTTGTAAACATAACATTGTGGCATCAAAGCTTTTGTTCTTTTATCAGATCTTTCATAAAGCTTATTGAATTTTCTTCTTTGTTTATAACAATTCAACATGGCATATTTGAGTGCATCGATTGAGAAGTTATCAGATGAGAGAAATTATCCCATGTGGAAATTTAGAATGGAATCTTATTTCATGTCTAAAGGTCTTTGGGGATTGATAACAAGTACAGAAGTGAAGCCAGTATTACCAGAAGCTCCTACACAAGCAGATCGAGCAAGAGAGCAAGAATGGATCGAAAGAGACAGAAGAGTTATGTTTATTATATCACAAACAATTTCAAATACTATGCTTGGACATATAAGAGGTTTGAATACTAGCGGAGAAGCCTGGGATTCTCTAGAAAGGTTATTTGCAACTACCAATAGAGCAAGGCAAACACAACTTATTGGTGAGTTGACAAGAGTAAAAAAGAAGCCAGGACAATCAGGTAATGGTTATGTTCTTGGGGTAAAATCTCTTATTGAAGCATTAGCCTCTATTGATGAATCTCATAGTGAGGATATAAAGTTTAATAGCATGTTAAATGGCTTGAGAGAAGATGAAAGATGGAAGTCTTTCATTACATGTATCATGACTCGAGAGAATCTCCCATCCTTTGAAGATTTACAAATGCTCATGATGACTGAAGAAATCAACATAGAAGGTGGGAAATCTTATCATTCGCAAAGAGGTAGTCAAGGAAAGGCTCTTTATACTTCCATCAAATAGAGCAAGAGGTAGAGGAAATTGGAGAGGAGGGGAAGATTCAACAACAATGCAAGAGGAAGAGGAAGCTTTAATGCTACTAGAGGAGGAAGAATAATACAACAAAGTCAACAAACTCAATCAAATCAGCAAGGTAATTTTACCTATAATTATTGTGGTAAAGTTGGTCAATATGCCAGGGATTGCTTCTCCAACCCAAATAGAAGAGGTGGTTTTAGAGGACGACAAACAGGAAGAGGTCAAGATCACATACATCAAAACAACAACATAGTGTAAGAGGAGGCTCAAACACAGAAGGAAAACATTCTTATGGCTATGCATATAGAGACACATAAGAGGAAGGTAAACAACAAAACTTGGTATGTAGATAGTGGT
Source organism: Ceratopteris richardii (assembly GCA_020310875.1). NCBI lineage: Eukaryota > Viridiplantae > Streptophyta > Polypodiopsida > Polypodiales > Pteridaceae > Ceratopteris > Ceratopteris richardii. The sequence continues at coordinate 135,890,828 of CM035419.1, forward strand.
TGCTCAAACCACATGAGTAACAACATGAATATGTTTGTGAACTTACACAAGCCAAATTCAAGAGTCATAGTTGCTACAAGAGATAGTACTGAGCATGAAGTAGTTTACATTGGTGATTGTCCACTTAATGAACATGTAACTCTCAGAGATGTTTTGTTTGTTGCTAATATTACAAGAAATTTGATTTCAGTTGGACAAATGGAGGACAATGGAGTGAAGGTCGATTTTGACAATAATTAGTGGTAGGCTTATCAAAAGAAGAATGGGAATTTTGTTATAAAAGGACAAAAGGTAAACAGATTATATACTTATAAAGTTGAAGTTCCAAATTATGCAGGTTATACAATGGTCAATGGGGCTCAAGTAAGTCAATTGGATTTATGGCATTAAAGATTAGGACATATCAGTGTTGGCATATTGAAGGATATTGCAAAGAAATCCTTGGTTGAAAGTCTACCACAACTACCTAAACAAGATTTGGATTTTGTTTATGAAGCTTGTCAGTTTGGAAAACAGGTACGAAGTTCTTTTTCAAAAGCAGGATTGCAAAGCATAGGTATTTTGGACTTGATTCATACTAATGTATGGGGTTCATCTCAAGAAGAGTTCATGGTAGGTAGTAAATATTTTGTAACATTTATTGATGACTTCTCAAAGTTTACATTCATTTAATTTATGAAATACAAATCCGAAGTGTTTGATATGTTCAAGAAGTTTAAATCAGTGGTTGAAAAGCAAACAGGTCGAAGAAGGTTGAGATCATATGGAGGAAGTGAATATTTTTCTAATCCGTTTATTGCATATTTGGAGGAAGAAGGAATTAAAAAGGAGACTACAAACAGATACACACCTTAGCAAAATGGTGTGGCCGAAAGAAGAAATAGTTCTATCTTGGAGATGGGTAGGTGCATGTTAAATGAAAAGGACTTACCAGTTACTTTTTGGGTTGAAGCATGCAATATGACAGTTTATATGATGAACAGGTTACCACCTAATCAAAGTCATGTACAGAAAGCACCTTATGAATTGTTTTATGGATCAAAACCAGATATTTCTAATTGTAAAATTTTTGGAAGCATATGTTTCCACAACAGTTTAGGTCAAGATTGGATCCAAGGTCACAAAAAATGATTTTCATTAGTATAATAGAAGGGCAACGAGGATATAGATGTGTGAATCTAGATACGGGAGAGGTAGTTGTTTCGAGGGATGTTATTTTTCATGAGGATAAATCTTGGTATAAGCATGAAGTGTAGGTAGATGAAGAAGAAACTACAAGAAGTCATGAAGAAGATCCAAGTTCTCCAAGCTCACCAGAAAGTCAAATTACACATGAAGAGATAACTCCCCCCAATCAAAAGTTGAAGAAAATTCTCGATTTGATTTCAATGGAAATTGAGTCACAGGAAGAAGATAGTGAAGGTTCTACGTCAAGAAGAACTCACACTCGAAGGCAAGAAAAGCATGGTAGGACAAGAATGTTGGAGTTAGACGTCTGCGGAAGCACACGAACAGCACAAGGAAGAAGAAGAAGCTTGGAGCACAACACACAAGACTGAATGTATTACTAGAGAATGTACAAAGATTAGTAGCCCATTAGGGCAATAGGCGTATATACAAGCCGGGGGAAAAAAACCTCCTAAAGAGGGAAAAAAGTGCCCCGGCGGTCCTAGAGTGTTCACACACATCACTACCTAAATATATCAACAAATCCCCCCTGGGAGTGATGCGGTGAACAAGGAGCTGGCACTCATGTATAAGGAAGTGCCGAGCTATATGGAAATCACTCCACAAAAGGAAGTAAGCCCAAAGCTTTGCGGAAAGCTTCAAACTTCTCCCTAGGCAGAACCTTCGTGAAAAGGTCTGCAATGTTCTCCTGCGTGGGCACATATGCCAAGCTGATCTCCCCAGCAGAGAACCTCTCCCTGACATAGTGATAATGCACCTCAATGTGCTTAGTGCGAGCATGGAACACAGGGTTCCTCGCAACTGCCAATGCGCTCTGATTGTCAGTGAAGATGGTGGTGGCAGAAGACTGGCCAACACCCAAATCAGCCATAAGGCGTATGAGCCATACACACTCAACAGTCGCTGTGAAAGCTGCCCTATACTCAGCCTCACAACTGGAAGTGGCCACAGTAGGCTGCTTCTTGCTCAACCAAGATATACATGAGCTACCAAGCATGAAGCAAAAACCACTGGTGGACACACGAGTGTCATAGCAACCAGCCCAATCTGAGTCAGAAAAAGCATGCAAATCTGGCGGTAGTGATCCCCCCTTGGGATAAAACAACCCAAGTAGCCGAGTACCACTCAAGTAGCGAAAGATGCGCTTAACCGCTTTCCAATGCGTGACTCCTGGGCAATGCATAAACCTGCTCATCTGTGAGACAGCAAACTGAATATCTGGCCGAGTAATGCATAAGTAAATCAAGCATCCAACAGCCTGCTGATAGAGAACAACATCAAATGCATCTCCAGCATCATGAAGACTCAATCGTAAACCTGTCTCCATAGGAGTGGCAATAGGCTTACAGTCTTCAAGGCCAAAACGCTGCAATAATGTTTTATATTTCGTTTGACACAAGGCCATTCCACCATCAACTTGCATAAACTGAATGCCCAAATAGTGATGCAAATGCCCCAAATCAGACATCTCAAATGAGGCATGCAAATCAGCCTTGAAATCAGCAATATGCTTCTCAAGAGGACCAGTGAGCAGCATGTCGTCTACATAGACAACAATGATCAAAAGCACATCATTAGCACGCTTAACATATAAGGTGCTTTCAGTTGGACTGTTCTCAAAACCATGTGCAATCAGATAGGCATGTATTTTCTCATACCAAGCACGTGGTGCTTGCTTTAAACCATATAACGCCTTCTTTAACCTGCACACCTGGTTTTCATGCCCTTTCTGCACAAAGCCACGGGGCTGAAAAACATACACTTCTTCATGCAAGTCACCATTCAGAAATGCTGTTTTAATGTCCAACTGATGTACATTCCAACCATGATGGGCTGCAAGTGCACAAATGCTCCGAACAGTAGTCATACGGCATGTAGGTGCAAAGGTCTCATCAAAATCAATGCCTCTTTCCTGCGCATAACCCTTTGCAACAAGCCTAGCCTTATACCTGTCAACTGTACCATCAGGTTTACGCTTCAGCTTGTATACCCACTTAGTGCCAATGGCCTTCTTGCCAGGAGGCAAGTCACATAAAGACCATGTACCATTCTTCATTATAGCATCATATTCAGATTGCATAGCAGCCATCCAATTTTCTGAATTTTGTGCTTCATCAAAAGAAACAGGCTCATTCTCATCACAGAGACTAGATGCAGCCATAGCATAGCAATCTGATGCAAAGGAGGTACTATGAGAGCCTGAACGAGTACGATATGACAAAGGTGCATCTAATTTGCTGTCACTCAAAGTCTGCACCAGCCATTTTGGCATAGTTTTTGCCTGTTCAATATCAGCTCTCTCATCAACAAGTGCATCATGTAAATCTGCATCAGAAATGGAATGATCTGCATCATCATATGAAGCCTGCAAAGGCTAAGAAGTTGCCTCATTAGGACCAGCGCTAGCCTGTCCACCTGTAAAAAGAGGCATCAAAGTATCATACATGTCTTTGGAGCTAACAGATGTCTCCTTAGTACATGAAAGCAATGGCTGAATAGCATCTTCCACAAAGACAACATCACGGCTAACCAGAATGCGTTTAGTCTGTGGATGATACAGACGATAGCCTTTACTTTCAGAACTGTACCCAACAAAAATACATTTTACTGCCTTATCATCCAATTTTCTGCGATGTTGTTCAGGCACTAATGCATATGCCAAACAACCAAAAACACGCAGATGAGCAACAGATGGCTTGCGGTCATGCCAAGCCTCATATGGAGTGATAGACTGCAACACTTTCGTGGGACACCTGTTCAGTACATATGCTGCACACATGACAGCCTCAAGCCAGAAACTATGTGGTAAAGCCTGACTTTTGACCATGCACCTCGCCATCTCCATGAGTGACATGTTCTTTCGTTCAGCAACTCCATTCTGTTGAGGTGTATACGGCACTGTACACTGGTGTTTTATCCCACGTTCAGCTAGAAATGCATTAAAATCTGAAGACATATATTCCCCCCCTCGATCAGAACGGAGGGTGCCCATTTTACATGCTGACAGATTTTCAGCCAAAACCAAAAACTGTTTGAAGCACATGAACACTTCAGACTTTGCTTTGAGTGGATATACCCATGCATGCGTGGAAAAATCATCAATGAAAGTCACGAAGTAAAGGTAATTTCCAAAAGAGGGTGTCTGCATAGGACCACAGACATCACTATGTACACGCTGCAATTTCTGCATAGCCCGAACTGAACCATCTTTTGGAAAGGAAGAACGCTGCATTTTGCCCAAAATACAGCCTTCACAAACATGTTTTCCAGGTGCCTCAAGTTTGGGCAAAGAGGACACCATTTCAGATTTCTGCAGGCGTAACAAACTAGCAAAATTCAGATGACCAAAGCGTGCATGCCAAAGCTTTGCATCTGACATAGCCTGAGAATCATGAACTGCACATGCCGAATCATTCACAGATTTTTCATAGTCTATGAGCTTATACAACCCACGACATAAAATGCCAGAAGCAATAATCACATCGCCATTTGAGAGATCATGGACTGTACACCTGTCATCAACGAATTTCACAACCAAGCCAATCTTGGCTAATGCAGAAACTGATAACAGGTTCTTTTTGATCCCTGGCACAAATAAAGCATCTGACAAAGTGAAAGAACTACCATCAGCAGTAGTCAGAATGATCTTACCAACTCCCATAACAGGATAAGAGGAGTTATTGGCGCATGTGACAGTATTCCTTGTAGGGGCAGGCTCGAGTGAAGAGAAGAAACTACGCTGCGAGGTAATATGTTTGGTTGCCCCACTGTCAAAGTACCAAACATCTGAGTCTACTGCAGACATGCACTGATCATGAGAAGATGGGTCAAAACTGCAGACAGTAGTAAACGCCCATTCTTCTTCCTGCACAAGATTTGTAGACTCTGTTTTTGGTGTAGAGGCCTCTGCAACAACCATTCCAGCCTCTTTCTTCTTTGCCTCTTTAGCAGCCAGTTTTGGACAGTTCTTTATAATATGATCATTTCCTTTACAGTACTTGCAGAACAATTTCTGCTTTTCTGATTTCTTCTCATCTTTATCCTGGTTCTTCGATTGTGCAGCATTTGCAGATTTCTGCTTACTAGTAGAAGAGCTCCATTTTCCTTTGCCCTTCTGACTAGCCAGGAAAGCTTGATCTGCAACACGCATAATGGACCTGTTCTGCCTGGACTGATCTTCCTGCAACAGAACAGAGACTAATTCCTCAAATGACAAGGCATTCGGATTGCCTTTCATCATCAATCGAAGAGTAGAGGAAAAACTCTGATATGAATCAGGAAGGCCATTCAGAACGGTCTGCACAAGTGAGCTATCTGGTATAACCTCATCAGCAGAAATCAATTGTTCCTTCAGGTCTTTGATCTTTGTAAGAAAACTGTCCATCGAATCACCTTCATTCATGTGCTCACTCTCCAACTGTTTTCGGAGGTAAGCAACACGAGCCTCATTCCTAGCCTGGTACAAAGTGGTAAGTGTATCCCAAGCATCCTTTGCTGTTCTGCAAGAGCGAATGTGAGGAATAATGGCACGTTTGATAGACAAAGCTATCAATGCATGTGCCTGGGCATCTCTGCCATCCCAACGAATCTGCTCTGCAGTAGGTGCAACAGAAACAGCAGCACGAACAGGAATCTACGGAATATCATCTTCGACACCATCTTCATCAGCTCCAACACCTGTATTTGCAGTACCTGTCGTTACAGGTGTAACAGGACATCTTTCAACACCCTTCACAATGTTCCACAATCCTTTTGCAACCAGTACATGTCGCATCATATAAGCCCATAATGGGTAGTTGGTACCATCCAACTTATCCTCAACAGCCAACATACGGAATACATCACTGCTTTCAGCCATGGCCGGTGACTAAAATACCTTGATGCAGAAAATTGACTGTATCTCAAAAAGTTGAACAGAACTGCCAAGACGAGTTCTGCTAGACCTGTAGCAGACTTCGAGATGCTTAAACTGGCGAACAGAAACTGGTATATACCTTTGGCACAAAAGGACGAAATAGCCTGCACAAGCACTGCGATAGTGCGTTCGGAGGCCGAAACGAGCTCAGATCGCGATTTCGGCACCACAAAGCGAAGCCGTTTTGATCTCGGAAACACCCTGAGTATGCTCACCAAATTTTGTGCGAATCTGAGACTGCAAACGGAGGAGTGTCGACGGCGCCCTAGAAGAAGCAACGACCTGCTCTGATACCAATTGTTGGAGTTAGACGTCTGCGGAAGCACGCGAACAGCACAAGGAAGAAGAAGAAGCTTGGAGCACAACACACAAGACTGAATGTATTACTAGAGAATGTACAAAGATTAGTAGCCCATTAGGGCAATAGGCGTATATACAAGCCGGGGGAAAAAAACCTTCTAAAGAGGGAAAAAAGTGCCCCGGCGGTCCTAGAGTGTTCACACACATCACTACCTAAATATATCAACAAAGAAGTCAATCAAGGTATCCAATAAGAGAAAGAAGGCAACCGCAAAGATTTTCTCATGAAGCTTATATGGCAAAAATTCTTGAGGAGCATGAACCAACAACTTTTAAAGAAGCATCAAAGGTAAAGAAATGGGTTAAAGCAATGGATGAAAAAATGACAAATGGTAATCGGTAACAAATAGGTGTACAGGATAAAGAGAAACAGTGATGGTTCAGTAAGTAGATATAAAGCAAGGCTTGTTTGTAAAGGCTATGCACAAAGTTATGGCATCGATTATGAGGAGATATTTTCTCCTGTTGCCAAGATATCAACAATAAGGACACTAATAAGTGTTGCTGCAAGCAAGGTATGGAATCTTTATCAATTAGATATAAAAAATGCATTTCTCAATGGTGATTTAAAAGAAGATGTGTACATGGAGCAACCAGCAAGGTACGAAGATCCCAAGAAGCCTACACATGTATGTAAACTCTTAAAAGCATTGTATGGTCTTAAGCAGGCTCCAAGGGCTTGGAATTTTAGATCGGTAAAGTTTCTTGAAAAGCAGGGATATAGGTATTCAAATGCAGATACTTCTTTGTATGTTAAGGATGAAGGATCATTGATTGTTTATATCTCAATTTATGTGGATGACTTGATAATAACAGGAAACAATGAAGGTGAGATAGCCAGGATCAAAGCAGAGCTTGGATCTAAATTTAAAATTTCAGATTTAGAAGGATTGACGTACATTCTTGGAATCAAAGTTATGAAGAAGGACGATGGTGTATATCTTGTACAAAGGAAGTATATTTCAGATTTTTTCAAGAAATATGGCATGAAACATTGCAACAGTATCAGTAATCCGATGGAACCCAATATGAAGTACAATGCTGAAGATGGTGAACCTTTAGAAGATCCACTTACCTACAGGTCTTTGATTGGTTCTCTTATATATACAACTTTAACAAGGCCGGATATTACATTTAGCGTAAGTGCATTATCTCAATTCATGAACAAACCCACTGATGTACATATGCAAGCAGCTAAAAGGGTCTTGACATATTTGAAGGGTACATTAAATGAAGGTTTTGGCTATAAATATCATGAAGGTATGGATTTGAAAACATACAATGATGCAAATTGGGCTTGAAATAACAATGACAGAAGGAGTACAGGTGGATATCTGATATTTGCAAGTAATAATTTGGTTTAATGGAGTTCTAAAGACAGCCTACAGTAGCACTTTCAAGCACAAAAGCTGAATATAGATGTCTTACAAATGTGACATGTGAGATTATGTGGTATTTCAAGCTTTATGAAGATATGAGTCTATCCACAGCACGTCCACTACTCTTTGGAGATCATGCAAGTTCATTACAGCTCGCGTATAATCCAATGTACCATGCAAGAACAAAACATATTGAAGTACACTATCACTATATCCGAGAGAAGGTGGTGAATGAAGATATTGATATTCAACATGTTGGAACTAAAGATCAATTAGCAAACATACTCACAAAAGCAGTGGATGCTCAGAAGCTCAAGCGAATCAAAGTTCTACTTGGAGCCAAAGCTTTGGATTTAGAGCGTGAGGGGGGCAATGTTACATATGAATAAGCTCTAAAGTATTGTTTGTTAGGCTCATGGATTTTATTATTTATGATAAATAACATGTGGAGGTTCTCACATTTCCAAATTTAGAGTAAAAGTAGATAAAAGTAAGAAGGAAAGGAGAGGTGTCTATTTTTAGACAAGGAAGGCGCTTCTGTTGACAACCTCTCAATAAAAAGAGTGGTTCTCTTAGTGTAGGTGGCCAAATTGAGTGATTCTTGTTGCATTGCAAAGTTTACAAATTGTAATATATAAATAAACCAGTTTTTTTACAAAATTCAATGAGAAAACCCCGTGCAAGTAGGCATTTTTTCAGATCTTCTTTCTTCTATCTATCCGATGTCTCATCATAGACATAACTCTCTTCAAACTTTCATATTTCAGTTGTTATGAGGCTTTTTTGAGTGATTTCACTTGGAGCAGTTTCCTTAGCTCTCATATGTATATCAAAGTTTTTCATAGATATTTGATTTTGCCTACTGTCCTAAATCAGTTTTCAATTCAGATAGTTAGTCATACCTTGTTGTTGCAAGCCTCCATATACCTTGGCTTCAAACTATTTTTTTGGGAGCTATATTCCACCGTTTTTGATGTTTCTTGTTTCTAAAAGTGCTACTTAGAGTCTAATTTCAGAAAATATGATTAGTTTTGATAAATTCTACTCAGAGAGTTTTTGGTGGTTATTTTGCTATAGTCACCCATTTCTGTTTTCTTGAAAGTTTGGAGGAAAGTTTGATTTCTAAAGTTTGGAAATATTTGTTTGATCTTTTGAAGATATTGGGAGGTCTCATCATGTTTCGTTGTGTACTTTGATGTTTACAAGTTTGTAAACATAACATGGTATACCTAGAGATGTATCAATCTTGAAAATATTCTATAAATTTAGAATATGAAACTAATTAGTCAATGCTTAGAATTGAGTCGAGTGGGAAATATCTAGAAAATCCTTGGGATAAGACCATGATATTTGTAGATTGAGATCTTAAGATTAAGATTAAAACTTTATCACTTTTTCTTACTCAAGAGGAAATGATCAGAATTGGATTAGGATTATCCAAGTAGTTAGAAACAGAACTACTATAAATCTTGCAAGGGTAGTAAGGTTTAGGGAGATGGGAAAAATTTTATCTCTTGCACCTACACCACTACTATATTGAGTATCTCATTGAAGCAAAGCATTAATAGAATTATTTTTTAGAGGAAACTCATCCTTTCTGAAAGTAAAGAGTCCTAAGTAGGATTGGGTATAGAAATAGTTTAGAGGCTTAAAATGGATCGACTGATTCCCAATGAATTAAGAGATTAAGCCAAGACAAGTGTCTCTCCTTAAAGGATCTTAAGTTTGAAGGTGGAAGATTAGTCTTTTACGCTTTGCTGCGTAGCATAGAAGGAATAGATCAAACCTTGAAGTGAGATGTATAGTTTCTAGTACAAGGTTTTGGATTTAAATAAAATTAAGTTTAAGCAAAAGTCACTAGATAATGGTGTGGATGTGGTCTTAATGTTCCAGAATATTAAGTCTTGCATCAACTTCAAACTAGGTATGAGGGTATGGGATGCCGTACCTTAAAAGTGATGGATGCCCAAGCTCAAATTCATGATTCAAATTTAAGTTCAAAGTTCTCGTTCAAGTCTTTAAGAAAGTGTCATAAGTTAGAAGTTAGAAAATTCATTTTAGAATTTTCTTTGGTTCAATTGAAGTTGGGTTGACTAAAGAAAGGAGACATTTCTTTCATTTATTATGCCAATACCCTAAAGCCTAGATTGCACATAGTCGGCTTCTAGTTGAATAAGAGGTAAGTGGATGTTGGTTAGACATGGGCCATAGTACGAATTTCTATGTTAGATGTTTAGTCAACCATAGTACAACTTCATTTAGCCAAGACATTTTCAAGTGAATTTTAAGAGACATCTCAAAGTCCTAAAGAGTTAGTGTATCCATCCATTTTACTAGGTCCATGCACAAGTTGTTTATAAAAATGTGCCAAGTTAGCAGTTTGGATTTAAATATTTCATCTACATTTTTCACATGTCTATGCTATGAATGCTCAATGTGCACATAGATTCAACCTATCAAGTGCAAAGATAAATGGTACTTAGAATGATTTGTGAAGGGATCATACCAAAGAGGGATTCCCCATCTAGTATGTGATAGGATCTCCTTCTTAGGGGTTTCTTAGGGTAATGAAAATAGAAGAAAATACATTGAACAACTAGAGGTGCTATCTCTTAGAGATCTTCTCTTCAAGAATGTACAACTATTTCCACCATAGAAGTAAAGTATGTTGCAGCAAGTGAGGCATGTAAGGAATCATCATGGCTTTCTCATCTTGCTTGTGATATGGGTCTAACCTCAACATGTACCTTGTTTGCTTAGTGATAGCCAGAGTGCCATTGCTTTGGCTAAGAATCTGGTCTATCATGCAAATACCAAGAACATTGAGGTGAAATATCACTTCATTAAAGATTTCTTAGCCACTGAGTGCATTATTCTTGAGAGGGTTCATACTCGAGATAATGTTGCAGACGCTTTGACTAAAGCTCTACCACAGGATAGCTTTCAACATTGTTGTCACTTGATAGGGGTTACTTGATTCATGATCTTACACAGTAACTTGTATATTATGTAACATGCCCATCAGGTGGGAGGTATAGTCTATATAGTTATACTCAGGTACTCTTTATCATTCTTCATTTTTCTCCCATAGTTACTTTGGCCATATTGGCCTTTAGTGGGAGATTGTTACTGTTAGAGTCCATGAGAAAGGCCAAATGGCCACCGGACACTTTTGTATATGTTCTTTAATAAAACATATAGTGGCCTAATTAGCCATAGACTATAAGTTTGATTGCATTTGTAACACCTAAGAAGTTTGTGTTCATGCTCCCTATGTATTGTGTTTTTCTATGTACTATGTAGCCTCTGTGCCAAGTACCATATGCGCCACCAAGAGCTCAATTTTATACTTTGAGGATATCATCGTGGAGCTCTCAGAAGGAGAACACACAATGGTGCATTGCCATTGAAATAGTTCGTTGGATGCCTCATGGAAATCACATCAAATGAGGGCACACACTTTGTCAACTCGATAATCCATAAATTTTTTAATTCTTTTGCATATTATCCCCGTGTAGCTGAGAGTACAAAAAAAAAAATTGATTAGTCTGCTTAAGAAAGAATGATTTCTAAGTCCCAAGACTTGGGGAACCACCTATTTAGGTGCGATTTGGGCCTACCATACTACTGCAGAAGTAGGCACCCAATATTCATCCTTCCAATTAGTTTACGGTGTTTCCCCTCTTATGCCTATCATCCTCTTAATTGGGTCTGATAGAGTCAAGTAGGGATACGAATACCAACTATCAACCACCTCGAGCAGTGTCATCACTAGACTCATTACCCTAACTCGACTAAAGGAAGCTCGCACTAGGGTAGAATACATGCAAGGGAAAAGGAAGGTGAGGCACGATAAATTCTATGGTCTTCTAAGGTTCAAACAAGTTCAATGGTACTATTATACAATTTGACCAAACAAGAACAACAAAGAGGCAAATTCATGCCAGTCTAGGAAGGAACAAATAAAGTGTTAGCACTTGAGTCAAGGAGCAGCATGCATAGCTACACTGAAAGATGAGCCCCTTCCTCTGGTAAATGTATCCAGGCTCAAAGTATACCATACATAAAATTGTACTCATATCATGTTTTGGATAAAGGTAGAAATCTAGATAAAATTGGTTGATCTCCCTCTTTTGATCCTCGGGTCTGGACTAGAATCTCTCTTCACACATCTTTTTTGATCCATGCCCTTGTTTTGTCTACTCGAGGGTGGAGTGAACCTTAGAAGTGGGAACTGTACATCCGGTGGATATTCAGGATGTCAATTCCAAAAATTTGAGGTCCACCCAGTCTAAAGCAAATGTCGAGATGAACTATGGAGGACTGCACCTATGGATTTTGGAAGCAAGGACTGGCCGAACCCAATTAGTGTCTATCCAAATACCATTACACGCCCGTTAGTATTTCGACTACTTATGAGCATTGATGAGTGAAGAATTAATTGCAGTTGACATTCATGTTGCCAACCTAGGGTCACCATCTGTAATGCGCTTCTTGAGGGTGCAAATCCAAGATCTCAGTATAATTCTTTCATAGGAATGGATAGATCATGCGATCAAAGCCATCATGATGCAAAATGGCGAAGCAAGGCAATAGCAATATATAAGGAAAATATTGAGAGGCAAGGGGGAACACACACATACACATAGGGGAGAAAGATATATACGCATAGTGTGTACAAACGGGATACCCTCCGTGCCTCCAAGAAGAGAGAAGGGGAAAGCATGACATTGCTAGAGGATAGCATTCCACATGAGATATATTGGGGTATATGATAAGTCAAGGCAAGAGGAACTCTAGAGGTTCAAGAGAAAAGCTACTATGAGAAAGAGCAGAGGATTGAGAAACGGAGCATAGGAGAGTTTATGATTCAAGTAGGATTAGAGAAGCTTCCTATGGGGTCAAAGAGGAAGATAACTGGGTAGGTGGTGATTGAGAAGTGCTGACCAAAGAAAGCAAGAGTTGGCATCTCTACGCACTATGGAGTGGAGAGTGCTCAAGAGGAGGGGGAATAACTAAAGCCACAGGCATCAACTTTGGGAAGAAGGAGGTAGTTGCAGAATCTAGTCTCTCAACACATGCATGCATACACACATACACATACATGCATACACACATACACATACATGTATACACATACATGTATACACATACATGTATACACATACATGCGTACACAAACATGGATACACATATACTCATATACACCTACATATACATGCATACACATGCACACACATGCATGCATATATATATACACATACATGCATAAACACATACACACACATATATATATATATGTGTGTGTGTGTGTGTGTACACACACACATTCATTCATACATACATACATAGCTGTATGCATGTCATACACACACACACCAAGATGCTCTTTACATTAGAGTACTAGCAAAAGTCTTTAAAATGAGATAATGGGCTTCATTTTATAGAAATTGGCCAAGTTGTGACTCTGTTCATACACCCTGGCCATTATTCATGAAAAGGATTAGTTTCACATTTTTGGAAGTTTTAATGGAACTTTTAGAATTCTTAGGGGTCTTATTGATGCCTCCTTGACTTGAGGACTTCTTATTCATCACAATGTTGAGTTCTTATATCAAAACATTTTTAGATCACTTGTCCAATTGTAGTCCTCTCTTTGTTGGCATCATCTTCTTATAACTCTTCACATCTCCTTCTCGATTTTGACCTTTTGATTATCTTTAGGGTCCTTCAAATTGTTTCTATGGTTCATCCATGGATCATCGAGCACTCTCCCCTCCAATTTTCTAGCGTTCTTGATAGATGTTTCATGGGCTTGGAAGTTGGAGCAACACCACTTGATGAGTATCAATTCTGAAAACGTGAGGATCTAGAAGAGCTTCTTAGGGGGACTCTTTTTGTGTTTGTAGAGATACTAATAGTGTACCTTGAAACAAAGGAAAAAATGGGTAAATTGATGAGACAAGAAAAGGAGGGAAACGGAAAACACAAGAGGAGGGTGTGTGTGAGTGATAAAGAAAAACGAAAAAGAAGTCTCAAAGTTAAGTTAAGAGAAGAAAACTTGTGCTTTATATGTGGAAGTGAGGAGTTAAAGAGGGTGAACTATGTCCTTGTAGGCTGTTCTAGGCGGATATGCTCCATTTTAATCACATTTTTGTTGGGTTTTAGGTGGATATGCTCCATTTGTCCGCGTTCTAGGGATGTTGTGAGGTTTAGAGGTACTCGCTTGATGATGCATCTCCTCTTCGTCAGAGATTCTGTGGCATCTGTGTAACCAATTACATCGATGGGGATGTTAAGTAAGTCAATTTTGCAGGGTCAGAGACTATGTTGTATCTGTGTAACCAATTACATCAATGGGGATGTTAGGTAAGTCAAGTTTGCAAGGTCATTTGGTATCATAAATGCAATCAATTTATTCCACGGTTTGGATTCTGCTTCTTGTAGCTTTTGTTCGTGTGGTTAGCAGGGGTGCTTTCATTGTGCTAGGTTCTCTAAAGATGATTGTTTGGCATAACAAATCTCAATCAGTTTGGATAACAAATCTCCAGGTGAGCCATGATTGTGGAAGTTTCTTGATGTACTATATTGGCTAGCTACTTGATGAGCGTGGTGATGATGGTGAGTTTCTCCTTAGTAATACTTTTAGTAGCGTGTTCCAAAGAGTGCGAAAGGAGGGTGTTTTTTCACCTTAGATGAGTTTTTGCCACTTGGAATGTTTCCATCTATGTTGTTCATTGTGCTTCTATTTGAGTAGCCTGTTCAAATAGTAGCCTATTCAGTCGAGAGCTGCACTTGTTGTTGACCACTTTGCTTGAGTAAGCAATCTACCTCATAAAGCTTCTCATACCTTTCACTCAAACTAATGTGATCTAGTAATCCAATTTGATGTGTGGGGCTCATACCTTTCACTCAAACTAATGTGATCTAGTAATCCAATTTGATGTGTGGGGCTCATACCTTTCACTCAAACTAATGTGATCTAGTAATCCAATTTGAGCTTAGTAATAAAAAAATTTCTTATTTCTTGTGTTAATGGCATTTCTAGGGAGAAACAATGGAGATGATTCCACTAAGGGAAATCTAGGCCAAACCTTGATGGCATGACATCCAAGATCATGTGTAAGAAGATATTCTTAAAGAGGTTGGAGTAGAGGTGGAGGAAAAAGAAGTCAATGGAACCTATAGAAAGAAAGAACTCGAAGATAACCAAATAAAACCAATCAGGATCATTCGTCCTTCAGGTGAATGCAAGTAATATGTTGTTCCCATTTGGATAGAATAGGATCATAAAATTAGGCTTATGGCATAAGAAAATAGTTCAAAAGATTGTTTAAATAGTGGTGGATCTACCCAGGAAAGGAGTCGAATTGCCTATTTTTTTCATTTCAACATATGAAGAACATGTGAGTATCTATGTCGATCTACAAAGGAGGCATCATTAAATGGGGTAAAAAAAACTATCTCTTTCATTTGTGATCAAGGAAGACTAGTCTAGTGTATTTGATGAAGATCAAGATTGAATTATCCGATCACTTCAAGCAATTGAGATCTAATTTTGAACAAAATTATAGGCACAACAAAAAACTTTGATTTGATGTATAGAAGAAAATCTCTCCAAAGTTTTTGATGAAACGTGAACATATGATCTTCACGAAAGCGGAATGGTTGAGAGGAGGATACGTTCATTGAAAAATAGGAATGGATATCCTTAATAATATAAGATTACCAAAATTTTTATTGGGTTGAAGAAATTGAGTGCACTCACGTATACAACAAGGATAATAAAGCATCTCGCTTTGCATATATATTTATATATATATATATATATATATATATATATATATATATATATATATATATATATATATATATATATATATATATATATATATATATATATATATATATATGTATGTGTGTATGTGTGTGTGCACTAACTTTTAGAAGAAATTATGGTACAAATTATATAATCCCTTGAATCATTATATAAAAAAAGGATAGGTTTTAAACTAAGTAAGCAAAGATAGTTATACATCAAAATCCCATATATAAATGGAGAGTGACAATCTAAGAACATATGGATTAACATGAAAAACAATTCTTTATTGATGGGCTATATAATTAACCACTTAACCGAGTGCTGAGAAATATTATCTTGAACCAAATTGTAGTAATGCATAATCTTTAGTCAACAATCTAACCAATTGTAGTTGGGAGATATAACTCTAGTAGTAATGAATTTGAACTATATTACTACTAATGAAGTATTTCTTAGAACTCTAGTACTACCAATAAATTTGACATAATTACCTATTGTTTGAAAGGCTAATTGTTGTAGATATATCAAAGATCAATAACTGTGCAATTTTCATGAAATGCTAATCGTTTAAAATGACGGTAGGCTATGGTTTAGATAAAAAAGACACCAACTGCTTATTGTAGTGGCTCGTAGGTGAAGATATACATGAGCTATGAAGCATGAAGTAAAAGCCACTAGTGGACACACGAGTGTCATAGCAACCAACCCAATCAGAGTCAGAAAAAGCATGTAAATCTGGCGGTAGTGATCCCTCCTTGGGATGAAACAATCCAAGTAGCGGGGTACCACTCAAGTAGCAAAAGATGTTCTTAACCACCTACCAATGCTTGACACCTAGGCAATGCATAAACCTACTCATCTGTGAGACAATAACCTGAATATCTGGCCAAGTAATGCATAAGTAAATCAAACATCCAATAGCTTGTTGATAGAGAACAACATCAAATGCATCTCCAACATCATGAAGACTCAATCATAAACCTGTCTGCATAGGGGTGGCAATAGGGTTACAGTCTTCAAGGCCAAATCACCGATATATCAAAGATCAATAACTGTGCAATTTTCATGAAATGCTAATCGTTTAAAATGACGGTAGGCTATGGTTTAGATAAAAAAGACACCAACTGCTTATTGTAGTGGCTCGTAGGTGAAGATATACATGAGCTATGAAGCATGAAGTAAAAGCCACTAGTGGACACACGAGTGTCATAGCAACCAACCCAATCAGAGTCAGAAAAAGCATGTAAATCTGGCGGTAGTGATCCCTCCTTGGGATGAAACAATCCAAGTAGCGGGGTACCACTCAAGTAGCAAAAGATGTTCTTAACCACCTACCAATGCTTGACACCTAGGCAATGCATAAACCTACTCATCTGTGAGACAATAACCTGAATATCTGGCCAAGTAATGCATAAGTAAATCAAACATCCAATAGCTTGTTGATAGAGAACAACATCAAATGCATCTCCAACATCATGAAGACTCAATCATAAACCTGTCTGCATAGGGGTGGCAATAGGGTTACAGTCTTCAAGGCCAAATCACCGCAATAATGTGTCAATATGTTTCATTTGACACAAAACCATTTCACCATCAACTTGCATAAATTGAATGCCCAAATAATGATGCAAATGCCCCGAATCAGTCATTTCAAATGAGGCATGCAAATCAGCCTTAAAATCAACAATATGCTTGTCATGAGGACCAGTGAGCAGCATGTCATCAACATACATAACAATGATAAGGAGCACATCATTAGCACGCTTAACATATAAGGTGCTTTCAATTGGATTGTTCTCAAAACCATGTGCAATCAAATAGGCATGTATCTTTTCATACCAAGCATGTGGTGCTTGCTTTAAACCAGATAATGCCTTCTTCAACCTGCACACTTGGTTTTCATGCCCTTCCTGCACAAAGCCATGGGGCTGGAAAACATACACTTCAACATGCAAGTCACCATTCAGAATGCAGTTTTAATGTCCAAGTGATGTACGTTCCAACCATGATGAGCTGCAAGTGCACAGATGCTATGAACACTAGTCATTCGTAATGTAGGAGCAAAGGTTTCATCAAAATCAATGCCTCTTTCCTGTGCATAACCCTTTGCAACAAGCCTAGCCTTACACCTGTCAACTGTTCCATTAGGCTTATGCTTTAGCTTGTATACCCACTTAGTGCTAATGGCCTTCTTGCCAGGAGGCAAGTCACATAAAGACCAGGTACCATTTTCTATGATAGCATCATATTCTGATTGCATAGCAACCATCCAATTTTTTGAATTTTGTGCTTCTTCAAACGAAACAGACTCAATTTCATCACAAAGACTAGAGGCAGCCATAGCATAGCAATCTGATGTGCTATGAGAGCTTGAACGAGTACGGTATGACAGAGATGCATCTAATTTGCTATCACACAAAGTCTGCACCAGCCATTTTGGCATAGTTTTGCCTCCTCAATATTAGCTCTCTCATCAACAAGTGCATCATGTAAATCTGCATTAGAAATGGAATTATCTACATCATCACATGAAACCTACAAAGGTTGAGAAGTTGCCTCATTAGGACCACCACTAGACTGTCCACCTCTAAAAAGAGGCAATAAAGTATCATACATGTCTTTGGAGCTACCAGATGTCTCCTTCGTACATGAAAGTAAAGGCTGAATAGCATCTTCCATAAAAGCAACATCATGGCTAACCAAAACGTGTGTAGTCTGTGGATGATATAGATGATAGTGTTTGCTTTCAGAACTGTACCCAACAAAAATACATTTTATTGCTTTATCATTCAATTTTCTACGATGTTGTTCAGGCACTAATGCAATGTCAAACAACCAACACCACGCAGGTGAGCAACATATGTCTTACGACCATGTCAAGCCTCATATGGAGTGATAGACTACAGTGCTTTAGTGGGACACCTGTTAAGTACATATGTTGCATACATGACAACCTCAAGCCAAAAACTATGTGGTAAGGCATCACTCTTGACCATACACCTCGCCATCTCCATGAGTGACATGTTCTTCCGTTTAAGAAAATCCATTCTATTGAGGTGTATATGACATTGTACATTGATGTTTTATCCGAGGTTCAACCAAAAATGCATTAAAGTCAGAAGACATATATTCCCCTCTCGATCAGAATGGAGGGTGCCCATTTTATATGTTGATAGATTTTCATCCAAAACAAAAAATTGTCTAAAGCACATAAACACTTTGAGCTTTGCTTTCAATGGATATACCCATGCATGCCTAGACAAATCATCAATGAAAGTCACAAAGTAAAGAGAGTTTCCAAAAGAGGGTGTCTGCATAGGACCATAGACATCACTATGAACAAGCTGCAATTTTTGAGTAGCCCGAACTAAACCATCTTTTGGGAATGAAGAATGCTGCATTTTGCCCAAAATATAGCCTTCACAAATATGTTTACCTGGTGCCTCAAGTTTGGGTAGAGGGGACACCATTTCAGATTTATGTAGGCATACCAAACTAGCAAAAATCATATGACCAAAGCATGCATGCCAAAGCTTTGCATCTGATATAGCCTGAGAATCATGTACTCCACATGCTGAATCATTCACAGATTTTTCATAGTCTATGAGGATAAACGGCCCATGACATAAAATTCTAGAAGCAATAATCACATTGCCATTTGACAGATCATGAACGATACATCTCTCGTCAATAAACTTCACAACCAAGCCAATCTTGGCTAATGTAGAAAATGATAATAGATTTTTCTTAATCCCTAGAACAAATAAAACATCTGACAATGTAAAAGAACTTCCATCAATAGTAGTCAAAATGATCTTAACAATTCTCATGACTAGATAAGAGGAGTTGTTGGTGCATGTGACAATATTCACTGTCGGGGCAGGCTCAAGTGAAGTGAAGAAACTGCGCTCCGAGTTAATATGTTTGGTTGCCCCACTATCAAAGTACCAAACCTCTGAGTCTATTGCAGACATACACTACTCATGAAAAGATGGGTCAAAACTGCAAACAGTAGTAAATGCCATTCTTCATTCTGCACAAGATTAGCATACTCTGTTTTCGGTGTAGAGGCCTCTGTAACAACCATTCCGGCCTCTTTTATCTTTACCCCTTTAGCAGCTAGTTTTCGACATCTCTTAATGACATTTCGTTTCCTTTACAGTATTTGTAAAACAACTTCTGCTTTTCTGATTTCTTCTCATCTTTGTCTTCCTTCTTCGAATGTATGGCATTTGCAGATTTTTGCTTACTAGTAGATGAGCTCCATTTACCTTTGCCTTTCTGACTAGCAAGGAAAGCTTCATCTGCAACATGCATAATAGACCTGTTCTACTTAGATTGATCTTCTTGCAACAGAACAGAAACTAACTCTTTAAACGTTAAGGCATTTGGATTGCCTTTCATCATCAAACGAAGAGCAGAAGCAAAACTCTGATATGAGTCAGGAAGACCATTCAAAAAAGTTTGCACAAGTGAACTGTCAGGAAGGACTTAATTAGCAGAAATCAATTGTTCCTTCAAATCCTTGAGCTTTGTTAGAAAATTTTCCATAGAATCACTTTCATTCATATGATCACTCTCCAATTGTTTTTAGAGGTAAGCAACACAAGCCTCATTCCTAGCGTGGTACAATGTGGTCAGTGTATCCCAAGCATCCTTAGTTGTTCTACAAGAGCAAATGTGAGGAATAATGGCACGTTTGACAAACAAGGCTATCAATGCATGCGCTTGAGCATCTCTGCCATCCCAATGAATTTGCTCTATAGTAGGTGCAACAGGAAATGTAGCACGAATAGGAATCTACAGAATATCACCATCTTCGATGCCATTAGCATCAACTTTATTACCTATATTTGCATGTATAATAAGACATTTTTCAACACCTTGCACAATGTTCCACAATCCTTTTGCAACCAATACATGACACATCATATAAGCTTAACCTTGTACTTGTAAGGGGACAAAGTGCATTTAATAGAGCACTTTTTGGTAGGCTGAAGTAGGCTTTTTTTAGGTTGAGCTAGGATCTTCTCTCTCTTTTGCACATAGAGAGAGGGAGAGAAAAACCACTTTCCACCTCATCAAATCTATCCATCTTTATGAATATTAAAAATGACTTTTTTGAAAAAGTCTCTTTTTCAGCTATTCTTTATTCAAAATGGCCCATACTTTTATGTATATGTCAGAAGTTAAATTTTTTAGTCTTGTTTTTATAAAAAATACTTTAAAAAAACATACTTTTCACAATCCCTCCAAAAGTTAAGTGCCACATCATCAAACTCGTAACTTTGGTTGCCCCAAAACATGAATTTTTGAAAAAAAATCTTATTTTCCCTCTTACACACTGAAAAAAGTCATTTTGACCTATCCACATACCAAAACACACTTTTTTTCTTTCACACAACTACTGTACAAGCCATTCTAGCCATCTTTGTGCTTCTTCCTATTCGGTGCTGGAGTTTTGGAACATCATGGTGCTCACATGTATTATGAACATGACACCGGTGCCAACTTGTGCTCCCCACTCAAAGAGTGTACATGTTTGTGTTCCAACAGAATTTGCACCAACAAATACGATAGCAATGACATAGATTCTCAAAATGAACAACGTGCAGCTGGAGAGAAGAATATTGATCTTTGGGTCAATGGTGCTTTGTATCCCTTAGATACAATGTCTAATGTTCATCATGGATTCCATAGTATCTCCACATTTCTATGGTTCCTTAGTAGTGGTGAAGATGGACTACTAGGCTATTGCAAGCGATTGTCTAACCATTCTATATCTATAGCAAATTATTGGATGCAACAATGTCATCACAACCATTTCAAGAGACACAATTTAGAGAATGTTATACACACTTTAGAAAGTGCTGTCAAATCTTTGGATGAGCATAATGATAGACTCCAACAAGATGTGGAAGAAAAGGAGCACAATTACAAAGTTAAAAGCCAATCTTACACAACTAAAAGAGACTCCACTTGGAATGAGATATAGCAAACGACCATTATCATCCTTTCAAGCTCTTTCAGCTGGTAGTGGAGCAGCAACGTGTTTACGCACTTAGGTATGTGTTTCTCTTGTTTATTTATGTTAAAAGACTTTTAGATTGAGTTTCTTATGGTGCAGGTCATTTGCTGAAGATGCCAGTGCTTCCTCAACAATGGAGGATCAATTAAAGTTTTTGAATTCTTGTCTTAGCAACAAGCATGTGCTTATTATTTTGGATTCACCAATAGGAAATCACATCAAAACCCAAGTGATTAAAGATTTTGTAGGCAACTTAGAAGATATTATTAGTCCTAGTGAGGTATAGATGGTATGTGATGAAGCACATGTTATTACTAGAGCATACACTGTATTGTAAAATCTTTTGAAGCAAGCTCTGCAAAACAAAGGTATTTTTCAAAGAATTTTTCCATGCCCTTACAAGGTATCTCTGAAGAAGAAGATGACCAATGAGGATGTACCCAATACTCTTGGCAATTACCTGCATATAGAAAATGTTATGCCTGCATCCATTTATCATTCATCTACATCAAAGAAAGAGTTGAAAAATGCATCTAGAAAGGGATTCATCTACACAAAGTACAACAATATATTTGTCAATTTGGAGAGGCTTCAAAAGGAAATAGTTAAATTTTACAAATCCACAATTCAAGGTATATCGATTGTTTTGATAATGATATTCATAGTATTTTTATTAATATAATGTTTGTTATTTGATGTAGATTGTGGTTCCAAACTCAAGTTTGTATTGAAGCTAGATGAATGTTAAATCATAAAGGGACGATGTATGGAGAGACTTAGTGTGACACTCATGAACGAAGCTATGGCACATGCCATTATTAATGAAAGTGAAGAATCTACCCATCACTTTACATATAGTGTCCAATCCGAGAAAGATATATGGTGGTTAGGTGCTATTGAAGTACCTAAAGAATCCAATGATGTTCTTACATGGATTTCAGTAGAACCACATGGATCAGAGAGGTGATAACTTCTCAAATTCATGGTGCTAAAATCACTATAGAAGGCATAGGTGATTTTGAAGTAAAGTGGCACTTAGGTGGAGACTTAAAGACTATCAAATGCATGTTAGGGTGTAAACAAGGTGCATCTACTCTCTATCCTTGTCCATATTTCACACGAGGTTATAAACAAACAAAGAGAAAACAAAACAACATAGATGATTTAGCTGACGACACAGATGCATCTCCATCTACTGAATGGGATATACCTTTAATGAGGTGTCCCATGTTAGGTACACCTAATCGTGACATGTCAGATAAGGATTGGAATCCCATTATTCCATTCCCTTTAGTCAATGTCCACTTTTGCACATTGCATGCCTTCATGAGAATTTTTGATATACTATTGAAGCTCCATATAGATTATGCATTTGCCATGAAGCTAGTCGATAAATCTATTCAAGCTATAAAGAAATTGGAGGAACTTCTTAATTCAATTGGTTGTCATGGTGGAAACATAACCCTAGTTGTTAAGAAAGTTGGAGAATCTCAAGATAGTTTGCAACAAGTATCAATGATAGGGAATAAAGCAAGACATTTTTTTAGAAGAGGTACTAGCACTCAAAATAATGAACATTATGAGCTGTGGAAATACCTATGCATGATCAATGACTCTCAAATTGATCTTTGTAATAAGAGAAAGAAGGTTTGGTCGAGCTTTGATAAGTTTGTAGGCTTAATGGGTTTGACTAGGTCTAGTGCTATTCAACATCAATTGTTTCAAGAAACATTAATGGAGTTCACCAAGTGTTTCATTCAATCTTGGGGAGAAGGCAATATAACACACTACATTGTAAGTGTAATCTTCTTCTAAAAGTGTTCATTGCACTTACCTTTTTCCAATGTACTTAACAATTTTTAGCAGATTTTATTTGCATATGGAGCTTATTTCATGCATCGATATGGGTCATTAGAGATTTTCAGTACCCAAGGAATGGAAATGCCACACTACAAATCGAGGGGTGTCTACTTCAAAAACACGCGAGATGGTGGTGGTCTAATGCAATCAAACTACATCAAGGAGATGTTTAATTGGTTTTACCGCACTACATTCTCGAGAAAGTTTTTTGTGGAACGACTTAGGGATCCAAAATTGGCAAAACTTGTGAGAATGATGCAACACAACATTGCCAGTGCAAAATGGAAGTCATCATTAGGACCTCTCCATCATGCTCAGTGGCGTGTTAGGAGACAACGAGAAGGATCAGCTTGGAAGTAAAGTGAATTTTTTATTTCCCATTATGTGGTAAAACCTATGATTATTGTAATCTTGGTTTCAATGTGTTATTATTTATATTATAATATTCTGTATGTTTTTAAATAGGTTTTTTCCATTCTAGTGTGAATAAATAGTTTTTAAAAAAACTCTATAAATAGAGAGAACTCACTTCATTTCACACTTTTTGCAACTCAAGAGAATGACACTGACCAAGCAAACTGCAAGGAAAGATCACGTGTTCTTTCCTATCCCTCATCTAGAGACACAATGCCGACCATGGTTGCAACGCCCCCCAAAGACCACGAAATGGTTCCCAGAGCACATACGTGCCTGTGTCACATCATGGCACACCACCTAGGAGCAATCCATCGCGAGAACATGAAGTGTTCAATAGACAAGAGTATTTCACTCCAAGATGATCAGAGTCAAATTTAGATGATGAGCCACCAACAAGGACACCCATCAAGGCAAGACCCAAACAAAAGTTGATGAGAAGGGTTATATCAGAGAGTAATGAGGATTCATCCCCGAATGACGAAAGTAGCAATCAACCACCATGGAATGATATGCAAATTCCAACGATCCATAGGGTGACACATGGAGGCAAGACACTTCCAGAAGGACAAGGGCAAATACCAACAAAGGAGGAAAGGGAACAAAGTCAACAACCACATTGACAACAAAATGTGCAAGATGAAGTTGGACCCTCACATCATGTACATCGGAGAAAGAAAAACTATCAACCACAATGTAGATCTCAACGACAACCGAACATACCTCCCAACGCAAGAGCTCCACAAAGACGAAGGAGGCACTACAGGGCTTTCACAGAGATACGACACTAGCAAAAGTCCATTGAACTACTCATACCACGAAGAGCTTTTGCAAGGGTAGTAAAAGAAGAACTACAAAGCTACCATGCAGGTCTACGAATACAAGGGATAGCACTTGAAGTGCTTTAATAGGCAGTTGAGGCCTACCTCATCTCCATGATTGAGGCCTCTAACCTGTGTGTTATCCATGCATCGGAGAAAGAAAAACTATCAACCACGACATAGACCTCAACGACATCATGTACGTCGTGTACATTGAGGACTCTAACATCGTGTACATTGGAGAAAGAAAAACTATCAACCATGACGTAGACCTCAACGACAACCAAATATACCTTCCAACGCAAGAGCTCCACAAAGATGAAGGAGGCACTGCAGGGCTTTCGTTGAGATATGACACTGCCAAAATTCTGTTGAACTACAAAGCTACTGTGCAGGTCTACAAATACAAGGGATAGCACTTGAAGTGCTTCAAGAGGTAGCTAAGGCCTACCTCATCTCCATGCTTGAGGACTCTAACCTGTGTGCTATCCATGCCAAGAGAGTAACCATACAACCCAAGGAAATTTAGCTAGCAAGAAGAATTAGAGGAAATAACCCATGACATGTGTATATTGTACCCTTTGATAGGCCTACTTTGCGATGTAATAAATTATTAATAGAAAATTTGGTTTTTACCTATATTCTTTGTGTCTTTTTGTTTCTCTCTCTCACTCTCTCTATCTTTGACTCCCCACCATAAGTGTATGCAAATAACTTTTGCTTCAGTCAGTTATATATGGAATGATTTGAACCTGCATGCATTTGCCTATTGTTTTTTGACTAGATATATACATGTTGTACCTAATATTACCCCACAGGTCATTTTCATGCAAAAAAACCCCAGCCATAGAAATGCGGGATTCAGCCCTACAAATTTTTTGCAGGGCTAAATCTCGTGTTTCTGTGGCTGGTTTTTTTTTTTTCTTTTTGCTTTTTATGGCCTTGTTTATGCACCCTATGTATAGATGAGATGTTAGGAGTGTATAATACAGAGGCTAGTCAATCCAGGTAATCTTTGGCTCGCTCAGACTTCAGTGTATAGTTGATGCCACCCATTACCAAGAGAAATTGAATAATATCATACTATCCTACACTTTGGAGCCCTCATAAACACTAAAAAAGGCCAAAAAAGCCCCAACCACAAAAACAAGGGAATCAGCCCTGCAAAATTTTTTTAGGGCTGATTCCTGCATTTGTGTGGCTGGGGCTTTTTTGGCCTATTTTATGCTTTTTAAGATACCACAGGCCATAGGCACCATAGACAAACCATTGACCATGAATAAAAAAACTTAAAATTACATACAATTGTGGAGACAATGGTAGGTTCAATTTATGCATACACAGGACTAGACAAAATAGGAAAAACTAAAGTTTGTATTATCCAAAAATTTACATCATTTCTCAGCTGCCTTCAATTTCTCTACAAGTTTCTTTCTCCTTTGGAGAGATTGAGGCATCTGGTAAGTCAATACAGATTTTGATATTACATGGGGCTCCTGCATTCCCAGACCCATGGCGATACCTATTTGCCCTAGTACTTTCCTCTAAAGTTAATTCCTAATGTAGAACTAAGGATTTCCTAACCCAAATGACACAATTAGTGCCTTGGGTAATTGTACATAGACACAAAATTTTGCTAAGGGCCTTCAAGCACCAAGTCATGAAGTGTCCATCCGGACTGTAGTCTTTATGTATGATAACAAAATCATCCTTTGGCAACTTTCCGATGTAGTTTGCCAAGGATGAACCACTCCCGCGAGAAGCTTGATCCCCACCAGATCTTGCCACGAACTTGTCCAGCTCAATTGCTTCCTATTAAGAAAAAATGAGAATTCAAGCTCTTACTTTGTTAACTTAAATTATCCATTTGCCTAATTTAATTACCACTTACATCATGAAGCTTGTCTTCTTCCTCCCCTCTTCCAAGGGCATCAAGATCAATGCTAGGGTGGGCCATGCCACTTTGCTATGCTATGGGGGATGTAGGAATTTTCTCCTTCATTATCCTCTTCTGCACTGCGCTGAACTCCTCCTCCGTAGTATAATTGTTGTCATCTTTTAAGATATCTGCACACACCATTGCTATGGTGTCTGAAATCTCCAAGTGGGATGGCCTTCTTTTCAAGTATTTTAGATGTGTTGTCAAGTAGAACATCTGACATTATGGAGAAAATACTCAGGCATTTGTCTAGACGTAGACCGAATGCCTTCTCAATATCATGAAGAAAAATAAATTCCTCTCCATCCACAACGATGATGGAGAGATATTCAAGTTCCACCTCTGGTAATGTGGGCTCAGAGGGTTGAGATTTGAAGGGGGGGCCTCCTCCATGCTTGATTCCTCACGTAGTTTGTACTCAACACCACCAGGGAAGTCTTGGTGGATTGTAATTCTTTCTTTTGCAAAATTTATGGCCTCTGGTTGAGGCTCATTTTTCTCCTTAAAAAAGCCCCCAGTGACAAGGTTGGGGAGTTCGACGGGTGTAGGTTCGGGCTCCTCATTGATAATAAAATATGTTGTTGCAATGTAGGGAAGGTACTTTGAACCCATCCTCTTCTTTTTGTTAAGTTTCTTTCCTAATGGCACAGAGTCATCTAATAAGTGCCGTGCATTTTCAGCATTTGCCATGAAGCACTTAAGGCACTTCATCGCCTTTGTGTATGTAGAGTAAAAGGTCACATGGGACCCATTTACCCTCATAAGGTGGTATTTCTATAGAGTAATGCAAGATGTAGTACTCAAGGAACTCTATGATTTCCTCGAGCACATCAGAGTTCAGTTGAATTGTTTTTTCTAGATCAGAGACTCTAGACAATAGTTCATACAAGTGTGTTTGACCTTTGAACTTAGTTGATTCCAAGAACTCATTGTAGAGTTCTCGAGGACATTTGGGTTGTAGGGTACTGGAGGTTGAGGCAGCCATTGCATGTGATACAAGCTTGTGTGCATGCTCTGCGAGTGCTTCTAGCTCTTCTTGGTTGCAAAAGTGAGAAATGAGAGAATAAGTGTTGCTTTTATACTAGTTTCAAAATTTTAAAGTGAGTGGGACCCATTTTAAAACTAAAATTGATACATTCAAATAAAAGAATCGTGCACAGAACTCTCAAAAAAAAAACTTTGGCTCATAAAAAGATTGAATAGAATCATTAACCAGAATAAGATACACCACATCTACACAATAGAAAAAATAAATTCTCAGAACTTAAAAATTATAATAAATTGCCATTGGAAAAATCAAAGATTTGGCAAATTGTACATAATATTGAGATCAAAAAAAATTTATGCTACATGTCTTACATGTTAAATGCATTGTAGTAGAGGAAGGATTATAAATGGAACATAGGTTGTGTGTACACTCTAGCACTCAAATAGTTCTTGAGCTATGACAATGAAAGTTGAGTTTCATCTACACTCCATTCAGGAAGTACTTTAATTTTATCCTCCAACCTCTTACCAATCTGCACACAAATAGAAAACTTTAAAATAAGATATTTGAATATAAATATTTGTATAAACAAAAGAAAAAATACCATATGCTATTTACCTTATGCCTTTGTATTCTGAACTTTGATTGATCCAGATCCTCAAATCCCATTATTACTAGATGTTCTCTCATGTTGGCAAGAGTCCAATGATGGTTTATTGAAATAACTTCCATTTCGTTGTTGGATAGATTTATCTTAATTTCAAATGAAATTAAAAAACCCTCAGAACTTTGTAATGGTATCCATTCACCAAGTTTACACATCCAACGATCATAATAGAATCTAATGTACAATGAAGTACGATGTTTCAAGTATCGAAATGATATGCCTATTGCACCAATTTTACAAAGGTATCTATCCCCCTTGGTGCATCCTTCTACAAGTCCCCAATTTTCACCTAGTAAACCCTCTACCTAGTCATACGTGATATCTTTTAACATAAACATTGTTGAAGGTCTAGAATTGTGAATATCTAAAATAAATGTACAAAACAATGAACAGGAACACACCAATGTAATCCTATAGATCTTGAAACTCTTGTAAATTTCAAAGAATTGTGTATGTCCATCACCATCTTATGCTTCAAAGATGTTAATGTCCATATATTAGGTTGTGGCCACTCGAGCTTTAAAAGAGAATCTACCTTAATCATCTCTAACCTGCCAAAATCATTTGATGAAGAGGGTACAACATATGTATGTGTGTAAAAGAAAACTCTCTCAGATAATAACTGAGCAGGATGGGCTTGTGGAAAGACTATCGACCCAACATCTGCATGCAATGCTTCGAAAGTACATGTAAGACTATGAAGTGGTTGTACTTCCACCAAGGTAGAAGGAAATATGTCTACAACAAAAAACTGCACAACTTAGCTAGGTATATTATGAAATTTGGACAAAAGTCAATGAGTAATACCTGCAGTTGATAGGATATCTCATTTTATTTGAGTTTTCCAATTTCATGCTTGACATTGTGAAAATATGTTGTACAATGGCAAGAGTTTCACCATTTTTGAGCTTTTTGAAGCCTAGTAACTTCCCTTTCCAATGAAGATCCAAGTTTCCATGATCTCTTACACGATGAGGACCAACACCAGAGGGTTACATGTACACCCATGCACCTTTGCAGAACTCATGTCCTAACCAAATTCCTTCTATAGCCTTGATATTGTGACATTTTGTCGTGATAACCTCATCTTTTGGATGACTATGAGATTTAGGTTTCTCCATTGGAGTTTAGGCTATGGAGGTGACAATAGGAATTCAAAGAAGAAGATGCACAAAGAAAGAAATGGAGACGCAAGAGCTGCAATGGTGTGCTAGAGAGAGAAAGTAGTGGAAAGAGATGACTTTTTGGGACCTGGGTATGAAAATGTGAGGTTTTGGAGGGAGAAAGTTATATTTTGAGTTATTTTTGAAAAATTTACTTTTTCCAAGTTAGTTCATGCATGGATTTTGATTTAGGACTCAAAAATAGCACTTTTGATCCTAAAAAGTGGTTGGGAGACCATTAAATGGTGTTATGATGAGTTTTATAACTTTCTAAAAATTTTGAATTTTTACGCCCAGGTAAGTTACGAGATTCCTCTCTCTTTAGAGGCAAAATCTGTAGACCATGTCCACTTCCTCTCATTGGTCCATCACTAATCACTCCTTAATCCAAAAGGCCCATGCAGGGTTCATTTTTTCCCCTAATGTGTCTGTCATATTAGGGATGCACCCCTCCTTGGGTGAGGTGGCATAGATGCCACTTGGCATCAATTGAGGCACTATGTCCTAGATGGTAGAAGCAAGGAATTCAATAGGGAACAATCTCTCATGAGTTTTATGCTTGGGCGTGGCTGGGAGGACAGAAGAAGGTAACTCTGTGTGTGCATCGTTGGTAGCAAGAGCAGACAAAAAGGAAGCTTCGCGCACGAGCGCGACAATGGTATCAGAGCCTGGGAGACGACAATCATGCAGCTGCGCGCTACAGGAATCAATCTCCTCACCCTTGGATGGAAGGGGTCTGATCTATCCACGAGGCCGCAGAAGTTCGTTGTCAGACAGTCGATAGCGCCAATACAAATTTGTTAGACTCTGCAGCAGAGAGCCGTACATGGCTTGAGCTGTTTCGGGTTCTCAAGACTATTTATACAGACAATCAGTACACGTGCATCAGCAGCAGTTATATTTCCTATTATATTTTCTTCAATTATCTGTGGTGGCGATTGTCGAGTTAGAATCATCTGAGGTTACACACTTTGTGTTTCACATGGTACCATAGTTGGAATACCTGATTGCGCACACGAAAGGTGAAGACAAGCTCATGTGCATACGTGAAGAGAGTGAGAGAGCGAGCTCGATTATGACTCGCATCCAAACTTGGAAAGATTGGGATGGTAGAGCAGTGCATCTGGCGCATCAAAAGTACAGGCCAGAATCGGAGGGTTAACGTTGTAATGGATTGTTTGAAGTTTCTCAACACTGCACCTGTCTTTTCTTGCTCTCCTCGACATTAACCATACAAAAGCACTGGCTATTCAAAGAATATGAATTGCTGCTAGCAATAAGGATTCTATTTCCCTGAAGCGGCAACAGCTTTCAACTAGATCTCCTCATGTTTTTGGCCTAAACTTGTTCGCTAGGACCTCCAAATGTGCTCTAGTTCGTGAGTTATTTTGAGATTGGTATTTTGAAGGCCATCCATTACGTTGATGCACCTCTCTCGCGAGGAGACGTCTTTCAGAAAAATGTAGCGCGTACATTTTTATTATTAGCGTGGCATACGGGTGCAGTCAAACACCACTGCAAATCTTGTTGGATAATTTAAAGGCCATGTCACCGGATGCGGCTGGATCAAAAGTAACAGACAAGAATACAAGGCTTGAAACTATTTACTGTTGTGATCCAGAGCTTGTGAACAGTTTAGTGCATCAAGAATCAGACAATATTATTGAAGCATCAACGGACTTATCACTGGATGATGCTGTATATATACGTTTTCTGAGTGATGACTCTCAAGAAAATGGTTCGGGTGTATATTCTCATAAGGAAGCGCAGGTACAGAAGTACATGCCATAGCAAATGCATACAATGATCATGGTTGATGATCATGGCTAATCTGCTCATGATGGATGACAAAGGAAAGCTTTGCGTTTCAACTCAATTAGGTGGCCATGTGTCTGTATCTGAAGATGAGAGTATGTGATACTTCGCAGTCTTTATATCACAGCTGTCTTAATGAAGACATGAGCATGGCAACATTTTGAACTTTTAAATAAAGAGCAATGTGGCAACTCCCCTCTCGAATAGCTTTGATCGTTCACATGCGGGAACCTCACTCAAAGAGCAATGGCCACAGTTATCATGAGAGAGCACGATCCATTCACAATGGGCCTAATTCCCAACTTGCGAACAAGTCTGCTGTTCTCTTCGCTTTTAAACAAAGACAGAGGCACTCTCTTCGAAAAACTAAAAGATTAGTTTCGTCGTGTTATTGTTTTTGAGAGGATGGAGATTATAAGATCTAAGCGACATACAGATGTCGAAAAGCATATCAAGGACAATGCTCAAGGTCTTGAGGAGCTGGTAATTTCATCGAGATTGAATGAGGGAAGCATTTCTGAATCCTTCTTCACTTTCTTTTGACTTCCTAGATATTTACATAACTTTTATGCATGTTCACTCGTAGGAGGCTTCCGCAAAGCATTTAAATGGTGTTATATTTTTGTCTATTTTGTTTAATAAGAACACACATGTATGTGCGGTTGAGCATGCAAAGTATGTATATATTTGATGGTTTGCAGGAAATACAAGGTTATGCAACACAGATTGTGTTGCTAGCATTTTATGTTTTTGCAGGTTATGGAGTCCACATATAAGTTTATGGCGTGCATGCCATGGGCCTGTCAAGCCCTATGTTTTTGGGTGGCCTGAGTGCCACTGAGCTATGGTTTAATTTTTTTTTTTGGGATTCCATTTCCTGGGGAAATGCTGTCAAAATTTTTCTTACCGCATGGCGTTATATACGCACTTGCCTTTAGGCAAGAAGATTATGGCATGGTAACATGCCCATTCTGCAAACTTCAATAAGGTGTAGGCATGCTTCTAAGCATGTATTTGATGGACTCAGTACCATCATAGTATTATACATAAGGCAACTTCAGTAGCAAAAGGATCCCTACACATAATCCTTTTGGATTTAGAGCATAGGATTGCTAACGGAAGGAGCTACACCTTCACCATTAGAAATGTGCACAAGCAATCCTATAGGTTTTAGGAAGTTGCATACAAACACGGGAGACACATTTATGATAATCTCCAAATTAGTGAAGATTTACTTATCTTCACAAGAGTCTCACATGATGATTAGGAGACTATGGGGTATTATTAGGAATACCCAAAGAGTGACTAGTTTCACTCATGCACATCACTTGAGCAAGTAGTGAAGCATTTTTGTTTCACTACTAAGGAAACCAATAGTATGGGATCACAAAGATGGGTTTCATGAGATAGCATCGACGAGTGCTTATGTGATTCGAGTGATCGTTAAGAAGGCCATAGGCATGGCACTAGCTCTATGGTATAGAGCATAGATCCCTTAGTCAGGAATAATTGGGGTACCCAATACATATATATGTATCTTGGGATCTACAGAGAGGTACCTAGGCTTAGTCTTGGTACCTAGGAACAAGTTGGTTTGGAACAGAAGGGATATCCATTGTCACATATTGACTAGAACCAAACTAACTAGTTCGAGGACATGGGACTTATTTTAGTCCACTGATATGATTCTAGGATATGGGATTCATTAGAGTCCACCTGCATATTCCATTACATATGTATGGAATATATATATTCGGTTTAGTGTAGGTATGACAACATGAATTGGAAGAAGGTTCCACTGGTATGGGATGGTGGAAACAACTTCCCTTTGAGCACTCTTCTTCTATGGCCAGGGAGAAAAGGACTCATCATTCATGGCGACATGTCTCACTAGATCAGAGGAGAGCTCTTAGTAGACATCTCCTTAGGATGGGGAGTTATCCTTCATAGTTAGGAAAGATTTATTCTTCCAGTAGAGAATGTGATAGGTGATTTTATCACCATTAGTATCACATACTCATTTTCACTTTTTCAGGAAGGATAATTCCATCAGTTTGAGTGGATCGTACAGATCCATGCATAGAGTATGGTTGGCAGAGATAGCTCTTTACTATGGATACACATGTGTTTACGGTATCATGTCATATCATTGCTGATCATTTTAGTAGAGGACTTTGACCCTTATTAGGAATTTATTTTCTCCACTCTTCACTAAATACACCTTCATTAGTTAGGGGAGATCTGTTCTCCATCTTCATAGGAATATGTGTAATGAGGGATTACGCATTAGTATGGAAGAGAGGACTAAATAAATTCATGAGTTTCTCTTTTAAGGAAACGAGAAAGTGGGAATTAGCTCCGAGATCCATGACAGATCTCACTCTAGTTCAGTGGTCTCACTTTAGCTCCTCTTCTTGAGAGAGAAAGAAGGAAAGGAAAACATTATTTCTTCATAGGAGAAGAATAGAGTATGTTTTCCTTTAGAGAGAAGAGATGTTTGGGGAACATCCCTTAGTCTTTATTTCAGAAGGAATTCATTTACTCTACTTTTCAATCTAATTTTCCTTCACATGGGAGTCTCTTTCTCCACTAGTTTTGAAGGAAAAGTATGTAGAACTTATGTACATGTTCTCAGCTATGGATGAGTAGAGAAACTGGATTCAATAGAATCTCTTTGAAAGGGAAAGGGAAAGTGGAATAAATCCCACTACGAGAGCTCTTTTCCTTAAAGGAGATTACAGAGAGAGACATGGAGAGAGTTCCACTTTCTCATTGTGGTTTTCTAGATAGAAGTGGCACTCTTCTATCAAAGACAAGATGGAGATCAGTTAATCATGATGGTTAGATTGAGTCTCACATGGAGACTCTAGAGAGGAGAAATTATGTTCCTCCAGTGATGGTCTCTGACTAGATGAGATGATCTAGTTATTGACATTAGCTAAACTGGGAGTAGATTGATGATACTTCTCTTTTGAGTTTCCAGGAGATAGGGATATATCTAACCTATTAGGGTATCAAATCTTAGTTGATGTTACATCATGAGTATGATGAGTAAACATCAGTTAGGAGGATGGGTACTTAGGGATTATCTGAATCTCAAAGGGAATGCTTTCTGCATTCATATGGCAACCTACAGGGAAGAGAAATATTAGAGTTTGCACTAGTGCTAATAGATGCTCTTCCAATAGAACTTAGTCCACAGGTAATGGACGAAAAACCACAGACTTCTTGGTTGATGAAATGTAGAGATTGCATATTACCACCATGAGCTCGATGATGGATTTGCATGATTCACACGATAGTTTAGATTAAACTATTACTTGTGATTACACTCAAGCTTAGGAAGACCTAGAGTGGTATGAGGGCAATCTATCATTTAGCCTTAGATGGGTTTGATGTCACTTGGCATGGGACTTTGTTCTATACTTCAGAGGATTCTATGGTTTATTATCTCCATTATGGTATGGTTAAGCTTATGAGCTTGGCACCTTGCACTTGCTTTTCATATTATTTCTCCATAGAGGATACATCATGTGGACTTAGGTCATTTGGATGATGTTGTATGTCATGGGAGTGATAGTTTGAAAGTTAAGTGTATATGGAAGATAATAGACACTACTCAGACGGTTTCCCACCTTTGAGATGATCTCATATGGGACTTCTTAAGGGGAAGGATATGGGGAAACAACACACAGAGATGACCATGTACATAGAGTACATGGGGTTCAGGGGAGTCCGAGCACTTTATTCTACCATTACGGACATTTCATTTACATTTTCGAGGACGAAAATGCTTTCAAGGGGAAGGAAATGTCATATTAGGGATGCACCCCTCCTTGGGTGAGGTGGCATAGATGCCACTTGGCATCAATTGAGGCACTATGTCCTAGATGGTAGAAGCAAGGAATTCAATAGGGAACAATCTCTCATGAGTTTTATGCTTGGGCGTGGCTGGGAGGACAGAAGAAGGTAACTCTGTGTGTGCATCGTTGGTAGCAAGAGCAGACAAAAAGGAAGCTTCGCGCACGAGCGCGACAGTGTCCAATTGATTTACATTCCAACCATGATGAGCTGCAAGTGCACAGATGCTATGAACAATAGTCATTCGTCATGTAGGAGCAAATGTTTCATCAAAATCAATGCCTCTTTCCTATGCATAACCCTTTACAACAAGCTTAGCCTTATACCTATCAACTGTTCCATTAGGCTTACGCTTCAGCTTTTATACCCACTTAGTGATAATGGCCTTCTTGCCAAGAGGCAAGTCACATAAAAACCAGGTACCAGTTTTCATGATAGCATTATATTCTGATTGCATAGCAACCATCCAATTTTCAAAATTTTGTGCTTCATCAAACGAAACAGGCTCAATCTCATCACAAAGTCTAGAGGTAGCCATAGCATAGCAATCTGATGCGCTATGAGAGCCTGAACGAGTATAGTATGACAGAGGTGCATCTAATTTGCTATCACACAAAGTTTGCACTAGACATTTTGGCATAGTTTTTGCCTCCTCAATGTTAGCTCTCTCATCAACAAGTGCATCATGTAAATCTGCATCAGAAATGGAATGATCTACATCATCACATGAAACCTACAAAGGCTGAGAAGTTGCCTCACTAGGACCAGCACTAGACTGTCCACCCGTAAAAAGAGGCGACAAAGGATCATACATGTCTTTGGAGCTAACAGATGTCTCCTTCATACATGAAAGTAAAGCCTGAATAGCATCTTCCATATTGTTTTATCATTCAATTTTCTATGATGTTGTTCAGGCACTAACGCATACGCCAGACAATCAAAATCAAGCAGGTGAGCAACAGATGTCTTACGACCAAGCCAAGCCTCATATGGAGTGATAGACTACAGTGCTTTAGTGCGACACCTGTTAAGTACATATGTTGCATACATGACAACCTCAAGCGCAAAACTATGTGGTAAAGCCTCACTCTTGACCATACACCTTGCCATCTCCATGAGTGACATGTTCTTCCGTTTAAACAAATCCATTCTATTGAGGTGTATATGACATTGTACATTGATGTTTTATCCCAAGTTCAACCAGAAATGCATTAAAGTCAGAAGACATATATTCCCCTCTTGATCAGAACGGAGGATGCCCATTTTACATGCTGATAGATTTTCAACCAAAACAAAAAATTGTTTGAAGCACATAAACACTTCGAACTTTGCTTTCAATGGATATACCCATGCATGCCTAGAAAAATCATCGATGAAAGTCACAAAGTAAAGATAGTTTCCAAAAGAGGGTACTGCATACGACCATAGACATCACTACGAACAAGCTGCAATTTTTTAGTAGCCCGAATTGAACCATCTTTTGGGAACGAAGAATGTTGCATTTTGCCCAAAATATCACCTTCACAAACATGTTTACCTCATGCCTCAAGTTTGGGCAGAGGGGACACCATTTCAGATTTTTGTAGGCATAGCAAACTAGCAAAATTCATATGACCAAAGCATGCATGCCAAAGCTTTGCATCTGACATAGCCTGACAATCATGTATTGCATATGCTGAATCATTCATAGATTTTTCACAGTCTATGAGGTTATACGACCCACGATATAAAATTCTAGAAGCAATAATAACATTGCCATTTGACAGATCATGAACGGTACATCTGTCATCAATAAATTTCACAACCAAGCCAATCTTGGCTAATGTAGAAAATGATAATAGATTTTTCTTGATCCCTGGAACAAATAAAGCATCCCACAATGTAAAAAAACTGCCATCAGTAGTAGTCAGAATGATCTTACCAAATCTCATGACTAGATAAGAGGAGTTGTTGGTGCAAGTGACAATATTCCCTGTTGGGGCAGGCTCAAGTGAAGTGAAGAAATTGCGCTGCGAGTTGATGTGTTTGGTTGCCCCACTATCAAAGTACCAAACATGTGAGTCTATTGCAGACGTACACTGCTCATGAGAAGATGGACCAAAACTACAAACAATATTAGAATGCCCATTCTTCATTCTGCACAAGATTAGCAGACTCTATTTTCGATGTAGAGGCCTCTACAACAACCATTCCGACCTCTTTTTACTTTGCCTCTTTATCAACTAGTTTTGGACATCTCTTAATGACATTTCATTTCCTTTACAGTATTTGCAAGACAAACTCTACTTTTCTGATTTC
The DNA here is from genome assembly GCA_020310875.1 of Ceratopteris richardii. Taxonomy (NCBI): domain Eukaryota; kingdom Viridiplantae; phylum Streptophyta; class Polypodiopsida; order Polypodiales; family Pteridaceae; genus Ceratopteris; species Ceratopteris richardii. Next base: position 135,928,346 of record CM035419.1, read on the forward strand.
TTCCTATCTTTGTCTTCCTTCTTTGAATGTGCCGAATTTGTAGATTTTTGCTTACTAGTAAATGAGCTCCATTTACCTTTGCCCTTTTGACTAAATCTTCATCCGCAACACGCATAATAGACCTATTCTACTTAGACTTATCTTCCTACAACAGAACAGAAACTAACTCTTCAAATTTTAAGGCATTTGGATTGCCTTTCATCATCAAACGAAGAGTAGAAGCAAAACTTTGATATGAGTCAGGAAGACCATTCAGAAGAGTTTTCACAAGTGAATTGTCAGGAATGACTTCATCAGTAGAAATCAACTGTTCCTTCAAATCCTTGATCTTTGTTAGAAAATTGTCCATAGAATCACTTTCATTCATATGCTCACTCTCCAATTTTTTTTAGAGGTAAGCACCACGAGCCTCATTCCTAGCCTGGTACAATGTGGTAAGTGTATCCCAAGCATCCTTAGTTGTTCTACAAGAGTGAATGTGAGGAATAATTGCATGTTTGACAGACAAGGCTATCAATGCATGCGCTTGAGCATCTCTGCCATCCCAACAAATTTTCTCTATAGTAGGTGCAACAAGAATCGTAGCACGAATAGGAATCTACAGAATATCACCATCTTCGACACCATTAGCATCAACTTTAGTACCTGTATTTGCATGTATAATAGGACATTTTTCAACACCTTGCACAATGTTCCACAATCCTTTTGCAACCAATACATGATACATCATATGAGCCCACAATGGGTAATTTGTACCTTCCAACTTATCCTCAACAATCAACATATGAAATACATCATTGCTTTCAACCATGGCCACTGACTAAAATAACGTGATGCAAAAAAGTGATTGCATCTCAAAAAGTTGAACAGAACATCACAAGGAAGAAGAAGAAGCTTGGAGCACAACACACAATATTGAATGTATTACCACTAGAATGTACAAAGATAAGTAGCCCATTAGGGCAATAGGCATATATACAAGTCAAGGGAAAAAACCTCCTAAAGAGGGAAAAAAGTGTCCTGACAATCCTAGTTTGTTCACACACATCACTACCTAAATATATCAACATCTTCTTTATAAGAGATTTTAACCAACTCATTTGGAGAATATGGATATCATTATAATATTCATCTTAGACATAGTTGAGTGAATATTACCAACAAATTTATTGGTAGATCTGATACCTTATAAATAACTAGAGAAAAGTACAATAGATACAATACCTATGTAACGTGGTTTGAATTTAATGGAAAGATAAGTTCAAAGACAACCAGCATTAAAGAAAAGAGTTTGTATATGCACAAGATTTTAGCTTACATAGTTTGCCTCCATTTTTTGGTTTCTAATAAGGATAAGGCATACTAAAAAACCTTTGTAGAGCCTCATAATATGGAAATCTCCTTGCCTATAACTACACCAACAAGTACTACACCATAAATAATGGCTTACCTTAATTTCTCATTACTATTGCGCCTAATATAGGAATAAGTAAATGAACCATATAACAAAATACTCATAGTTGTCATGCTTAGACATAAGCTCTATTCTCTTATATCAAAGATCAATTACATATGAGCTATCAGTATGGTTAAGCGAATATGAAAGTAAGAGGACTACTTTCTAGAGGCCTTAGGTAATTGCAACCATTTCCCTCAATGCATATATACTAAGGTTCAAAGAAACAAATGATGAGAATACAAAATTAGGGCTATATTCTTAACCAGTTAACCAAGTGCTAAGAAATATTAATTTGAGACCAAATTATAATAATGCATAAACTTTAATCAATAGGCTAACCAATTACATTGCCTATTTCTAAAAAATCCACCAAGTAGTGAGAATTATTGCTTATAATTCTAGTATTATTGTTGCATATGACATAATCTATAACCTATTATTTGAAAGGTTAATTGTTGTAGATGTATTACAGACCAATAACTATGCAATTTTCACAAAATGTAATAGTGATTAGAATCTAAAATTGCATATCATAAATTCATATGCACCTTTATTTATCAATAAGGGATAACCAACTATCAATAAATTATAGCTTCAATGTCTTGAAGTTAACAATAAAAATTCCCACCTCCAAATCAAACCTTCAAAAATTAGAAGTAAGTTTAGATACAAAGCGTAAATTCAAAGAATGGATCTATGGATTTATTTTAAGGGGTGGTGGATGGGGAAAGAAGATAAACTAACTAAAGAAATGGGTATGCTATGTTGGAGATGAGCAAAACAAGGAAGAGGAAGAACCTTGAAGCACAACCCAACACTGAATGTATCACCAAGTGAATGTACAAATGTAAGTTACCATGTAGGGTTATGGGAATATATACAAGTCAAGGAAAAAAACCTCCTAAAGAAAGAAAAAAAATACCCCGATGGTCCTAAGCTTGTTTACACACATTAATACCAAAATATATCAACAAATTCCCCCTAGTAGTAATGCAGTGAACAAGGAGCTTGCACTCATGTATAAGGAAGTGCCAAGCTATGTGGAAAGAGATCAATCCAAAAAAGGAAGTAAGCCCAAAGCTTTGAAGAAAGTGTTGGATTTTGAGGTCTGTAGAAGCACACGTAGATAGGCTCATAAAAATTTTACCCATTTTTGTGCCAAAAATGACTAAGTACCAAAATTAGGGTTTTTGCCCTAAATGGATTTTGGACTGATGTGGCATTGTTTTTCAACAATCCCCCCTGCAATGTCATACTAGAAAAATTGAACTGGATATGCAACTTCATTCATCTGTAAATTGTCATAAACTTCAAACTTGTACTCCCGAATTGACCTTCAAACCTTTTCTTTAAAAGTCTTCTTCAAAACTGAATTTGACTTTCTTCAAATTTCAAAAAACTCAACTTGCTAAATATGAACCATAATACCTTAGAAAATATGCAAACTAGATATCCAATAATGTACACATCAAGTAATCACTGTTTGACAACATATGTAGCATGAACTGACACTGAAGCTGCTATCTCTTGAAATAAGTCTTCTCAAGCCTGTAAAAATATACTAGGATCCACATATTTGCATTTACCTTAAGAAAGGTTTCTCAACGTATTTCTGTTGTGTCATGTAAATACATTAAACAGAATCAGGGATTAAATCCTGGGACTTGTGACTAACAACTCACAACTTAGTGTATTATGAACACTAGCTGGTTCATCTCTAACTGTACTCAACTCAACTCAACTCATGAGTCTCACCAAAATTTCATATTTATGATGTCATCTTGTCTACATCTTTGTTCTATCTGTAAGTCCTTCATACCTCTTTCCTTCAGAATCTGGTATAAACATAAATGTGTGCACCTCATAAGTAACATACCTCTCTGAGATATCAAGCTTCTCTGCAATAGAACTCTGGAACTTTTTCCTGAACAGGAACACCTAACAGGAACTTTCTCCAGACATTCTCCTTCTTCCTTCTTCTTTCAAAGCTGGAACATAAAGAGAAACTGACAAAGGAAATATAGGAATACCTCATATAGCCTATAGGAATACACCTGTAGGTATGACTCTGCATTCTTTACATATGGCTAAAAAAGTCTTCATGTTTCATCACCCCCTAGATGATCTAACACTAGTATCCAGAATTATTCAAATTATATCAGACTTTATGAAATATGGAACGTCTTCCTTCTTTCAATAAATCTGATCTTCAGTGATCAATACCTGTATCTGAAAAAAAATTTTAGGATCCATAATCTTCTGCAACATAACAAGTATCTTCTTCTTTTTCTCTGCAACACAAATCTGATAGAATCTGAATCTTTGACTTACTTCTTCCAATGCTAAGAACTTTTCAAACAAAGGATAGACAATTGATTGATAAATACTCAAGATCTTCAAGATCATTCAAGATCTATCAAGATCTCTCTAACAAAATACCTATGTAGAATCTGCTTTCATCAAACCTTCATGACTGAATGTTTGATTTGCTACCTTAATGTCTCTAAGTGTCCATGCTTCTCACATAAAGTTGTAAAATTTTTCTTTAACCAAATCCTCCAAGAATCTGCAACTCCTACTTGAAACATAAGTGGGCAAAATCTCACCTTGATAACTCCAAAAGTTACAAGTTGATACGTCATATCTTCATATTCTACCCGGGTGAAATATGAAAATATCTACTTGAATTTCTTTTGCCTAACTCCACTTCTCAATCAAGTGATAGGATCTAATGGAACACCTTTTTGAATACAAGCATGTGTCCAAAAATCTAAACAATCATAGAAAGTAAATTCTTCAACTAACTTGTACAACACAAAAATCTGAATTTTCTTGAATCTTCTGAATTTTCTGAATTTTCTCAAAATATTGAAATTTTTGAATTTTCTAAAAATATTGAAATTTTGAAAATACTAATTTTTTTGAATTTTTATCCTGAAAACTTTGAATTTTTTGAATATACTGAATATACAGAATATGAGGTACCTTTTCTTACTCCAAGTCTCCAACATCTGCTACAAATACTCTTTTACCTCAAGAGTTAGGTAAAGAAGAAAAATATTTCTCTACAACTTGTCATATACCAAGTAGCTCTGTATTGACACTCCAACAATTCTTTGAGGGAACCTATAAGCTGCCTGCTCAAAAGCTTCAACTATAACATAACTCATACACATATGAGTCAAAACATATATCTGTTGCTTTTCTTTCCGTCAATATAATTCTTTGTCAAAAACCTATTAAAACATGACCAAGTATAATGCAAAACAAGAAACTGCTTCTTCTTCATACAAGATGTTCTCGTAGACTTGTCTTTGGATGTAGAGGATAAAAGTAGGAAAAGTATATGGAAAATATAAGAGAAAAGCAATTCTTACTTTCCCTTTGGAATTGTTGGACTTTCTTCTATCTTTCTTCCACTTGATGATGTTAATATCTTCAAACTTCTCATCCATACTTTTGTTCTCTTCATTTTGAAGTAGCAAGCACTCTTAACTTCTTCAAATGAATTTTTCTCTTCCTCTAGTGCTAAGAGTAAGAGACAAAACAAACATGATATAAAAATGGAAGTGAATATAGAAGATAAAACATGCTTCTACCATTTCAGCTCCATCTCCTCATATGATGAATACTGAATTACCTCTCTAGTGTACCTAGATCAAATTTTGTACCTAGATAAAAAAACTTCCAACCAACTTACAACACAAGGTTGGCTGAAAACAAAACTCATCTCATCTCCAAATTTGTCTTCTTAGATGAGCTTTCTTGCCATGAAAGATATCATCAAAACTATCAAGAACAACCTCTAGATACTTGTTTTGATGTAGCTAATGCTTTTACTTTCAAAGAATGAAAGTGTATGAAAGCACTTCTTCAATCCTTCAAATTTGTTCATAACTTCTCTTCTAAGATATGACCTGCAAATGATAATCTAATAGTAGAAACTAATACCTGTGATTTGATGTTGATTTGGTTCCTTCATCTTCTCCAAACCATTGTTTTTCCTTGAATTTGAAGTAGCCTTCTCTTCATCAAGTCTTGCTCTTCAAACAATACTTCTGTAAAGTATTTTTATACTCTTCCAAAAGTATTCGGCTGCTAACAGATCATCAACTTCATACTCCATACTGATGAATAAACATGTGACTTAATTGTCTAATTCTCAAATCTCTACTCATCTAGATTAAGTGTGTATGTCAAATGTCAAATGTCAAATGTTAGAAGATGCTCTTAAATCATATGTTGTAAACCTGGAAGTCTGGGAACCTGGGAATTTGAGAGTCTGAATGCTCTAATACCAAATGTTGGAAATTTAGTAGGCCCATAACTAATACCACAAGTCCAAGTTCCATAGGTCTAGGATCAACAACAGAGATTCCAGCAATCTTCCAATATTGATAAAACGTGAACATTCCATATTTAATCATACAAATGATGAGACAAATATAGAGAAAGATTAGACATGTGTAAAGTGTTACATAAGCCACTGCTTACTTTCACTATCATATATACAAATGTCAATTTACAATGTGGGAGCAAAACTCTCAACCACTCTATGTGAACAGAAATAGATGGATGAGTGAATATATATAAATGTAATAAACATATTCAGATAAATGGACAGAAATCTGAATATATATATGAGATGTGTAACCTAATAGGTTGTAGAAGAGTGAATATGAGTGACAGAAAGAGAAAAAATCAGTTGGAAACTGATATTTAGCAAACCCTAATCTGATTTAGGGTTTCCATAGCCTAAAATCAGATTAGGGTTTGTTGAATATCAGTTTCCAACTGATCTTTCCTCTTTCTATCACTCATATTCACTCTTCTACAACCTATTAGGTTACACATCTCATATATATATTCAGATTTCTCTCCATCTATCTGAATATGTTTATTAGATTTATATATTCACTCATCCATCTATTTCTGTTCACATAGAGTGGTTGAGAGTTTTGCTCTGACATTGTAAATTGACATCTGTATATATGATAGTGTAAGTAAGCAGTGGCTTACATAACACTTTACACATGTTGTCTAATCTTTCTCTATCTTTGTCTCATCATTTGTATGATTAAATGTGGTACGTTCATGTTTTGTCAATATTGGAAGATTGTTGGAATCTGTGTTGTTGATCCTGGATCTATGGAACTTGGACCTGTGGTATTAGTTATGGGCCTACTAAATTTCCAACAATCTCGTAGTACAAGAGCTTGTCGAATTCTTTCTTGTATCTAGTTCATCTCCCCGAAGGGAGTTCTTGCAATCCTGATATCTTGTTTCATACTTACAATCCCGGGTTGTGGGATCTCGTGTATCATCTCTAGTCGAGTTATCCATACCTATTAATCCCAAGTTGTGGGACTTCGTGTATCGGTTACATATCCTTGGATTGTTTCCCCTGTGTGGGTGATCTTGTAATCAAAAGTACATTTCCATAATCTTGTCTATTGTAGTCAGAGAACACAATCTAGTGCTCCCCTGACACCACCTAACTGAGCACCGTCAGTACACGTGGACCCGACATGAAAAAGTCCCACGACAATTTGGCGAGTCTTAAGTGACGTGATTTAAATTTCTTTTATGCATTCATATTTTTTGTAGGTTTGAAGTGGTATCATCTCCATCCATTCAATCCATTACTTGAACAAGATTCTCTTAGTCTCCCTTGGTAAGGTCGAGGATGATGTTTACAATCTAAGTACCTCCTTGAGAACTTTCCAGTATCCCTTCTCATCAAAAGAAGCTTCCACATTTGATTCTTCATACTAAATTTGAAAAGACGTTTACAAGGACTTTTTCTCTTATTTTTTAACATCGCTTCCAATAAAAATTAGCATCATAGAGTATTATTATCCTAAATTATGAAAACTACTTTGGGTCATTCTCGAGTGTCTCATTTTACATCATAGTTCCTAAATAATGCATGATGATGGGGCTATATATTACAAGGCCATGCATAGACACATGATTTTTTTATCCCATGCATAACACACATTTAATACCAAACTTCTAATAATTTAATACTTGGTGTTACTACTGATGTGCATACTACTTTTTATTGCAATTGGAGTTCAAAAGGACATATCTAGCAATTACATCTTATTGATTTTGCAATTTTTTAGTTTTTCCATCAACATGAGGTCATCAGTTGAAACCACGTTTCACAATGTGGCATAAACCCTAAGCAATGTCTAAAGAAAAATAGCTTTTAGATTCCTACTCTAAAGGTCCTCCCACTTGCCAAAATGATATTCCAATGCCCATCTTTAGCAAACACTAAAAGGGAATGTCAAGGATGCTTGAGAAATGGATCATTGGAAATGTCGCATGAAGGGCAAAAGAGCCAAAGTGAAGATGGATAAATTATGGAAAATGTGTTGACATACACACACCTCAAAACGTGTCTAAAACATTATGTGAAGGGAGATTGCAACCAATGTTGTGTACTATGCAACATTGCCCTTTGTCTCTATGTTCTATTATTGTTTATGTACACTCTCTGGTTTATGTTTCCTTGATTTTTTGCACACCCATATGTGAACTTTCACATATTATTTTGTGTTTATATATGCACATCTCACATAAACTCGATCATAATATTCTCCCTATTAAGTATCTCTCAATCATCTTCTTATTTTCCCAATACACCTCATATGTCCAACCCTCATGAATTAATGTTTGAAGTTTTCTTATGTATTTCCTTGAAATGATGATTAAAAGATAAGTTAGAGTTCTTAAAATGCCCTTCCATCCTCCTTTATTCTCTCGATTAATTTTGGATTTGATTCCACAAAAATGGAAATATTAAATCATTTTACAATATTCTTCAAACTGCTGAAAACAGATATGATCCTTAGTATATGTTTACGAGAAATTTCTAATGACTCTAAGTGGTTCCAAACCCCTCATGAATTATAAAATGTTTTGGCCCCCCATCCGTTCTCAGTTTTTATAAACCTATACTAAATACACAAGTACTAGCTCTCAACTAGGACAAAGAATATTTGATTCCCCATTCTGGCATTCACATATAAATTGATTCAACCATCATGAATATACAATCCCCATTCGTCCAAATAGGCTAATGACATTTGTATTATTGGAAACTTTAAGAGATACAAGTCCCTTCATATCTCTCTATCAAAGTAAAGTATAGTCCAAATATGTGATGAGAAATTCATTTTCTTTCATCATCAATCCGTGGAGTGAAGTATCTTGATAAACCTAATGAAGATAACATCCCTCCATACCTTGTAATTTCAAACTAACAAAATTGTTTAAGATATGCTCCCATATCAAATGGAAGAAAGTTATTATAAAGGTTGAAGCAAATGAACTTCTACTATCAAAAATTAAAGTTCAAATAGTGTGAGGAGTAACCTTTTGAATGGAAACCATAAATGAGAATTACATAGATTCTTCACATTATTAGAAGAATCCTACTATGCATCTCTTTATGTCTTACAAAAAGGATACATTTCTAATTATCACATATAGAATCTACTCACTCTAAAATGGAATTATCCTTTCAGTCTCTATCACATAAGATGAATATATAAACGCTCACACTAATGGATGATGAGCCCTTGTTCCTTGGCTATAAAAGAAAATTATTCATAGGTAGATAATCTCCATTGTCCCATATCAATGGATCCCATCTCTAATCCATAGATACATTTTCAACAAATTATATAAAAATTTTGTATATCTCATGGAATTTTGTGTGTCTTCATATAGTGGATTCTCTCTCATCATCTAATTTAGGTGAATAAATATATATTCCTACCCATGAGTATCCTCTATGCACCTATACTAACTAATTAATAAGTACCAAAAGTAAATATAGGTACTCAATAAATCACTTACTATGGTCACAAGCCATGGGCACCCTCGTCTTTATTTTAACTAGGTATATAGGCACTTTTCCCAAAAGCTAGTACCATTCAATATGGTTTTACTTGCATCTACTTGAACTTATGAAGCATCCCTTCCATTTTTCCATGAAACCCATTCCTTGGATCCCCTCTTATGGTTTTCTTCACAATAAACTAGTAAATTTGACATATTGTCTAATTTTAACTCAAGTTTTTAGTATAAAGTATTCTTTCGGCATTTAATTACCAATGCCCCCTAAGCTCCCAATGATGTTAGGAGACCTATTGAAGTTCCTTTTGTTGAAATCAAATACACATATACCTTCTTTTCTTCGGAAGTTTGGTCGTCTATGCACTCCTCCCTTTATGTTTGAAATTGAAATGAACAATTCATCACACCGTAGGGATCCCCCCTATCCCCCACTTTTTGGGTTTTGAACCTGGATCTCACAATCCAGTGTCCAAAGTTTCAATCACTACACTATGGATCCCCAACTACACACATACGTTCTTGTCTAAGTGTGGTGTACTCTATTTGGTAATCACCAAAATCAGCATTATGAAACCTCCTTATTCAAGGGTTCCCATCCATACTCATCTTTATGACATGGGTTACTTCCATTGCACTTAACAAAGCCTTGGTCATAAACCTTGTTCATATTGATTAGGATCCCTACTCTTGTCAAATCTCAAATGTACATCTCTTTATTTCATATATGTTCACGCTTAGTCACAAAATACTCAAACACATTACTTCCTGAAGTAATTTCCAAGAAACTATTATGAATCCACTTTCTTCATAATGTTTTCAATCGGATTCCATTAATGCCCTAGCTCTAAATCACCACACTTTACAAACCCAAATGCTTACGAATCTTTTTTCATGCAAAATGTTTGTCAACTCTAGATCGGCATTCTTTTGGACTCAAGATCCAATACATTCTCATTTACATATAAAATAGTATATACCTTTATGCCAAACCAAAAACGTTTCGATTTTTTTATACTTTATTGTATGTATGGATTCACATAAATAGTCTCAAAAAAGAAAAACAAATAGGATGTCGAAAACATTCTTGACATGTATCGGACATTATTCTTTCAAAACAGTATAAACAAATTTTCGCCTCCGCATTGCCATTTAAAAACGTGAATCTTGCCATATCCAAAAGGAAAATGGTGCCTTCCTCAACAAATAATCAACCAAATCATTGCCAAAAATACAATCCAAATTAGCTTCCCACATTATTTTCAAAAAGTGTAGACCCTCTGGAGACCTGGACCAAACCTGAAAACAGATTTGTATATTTAGTTTCATGTTTTGCATGCTCATTGAAAAGGAAGCTATCCATTTGCAGCTTTACTTTCAAAGTTGTGAACCCATGAAGAGTAGATAACTATTATTCAAGGTTCATAATCCATACTTCTGCAGTCACGATCAAGTGCTTAATTCTCTTCATCATAAGATTCTGGTTCCATCCTCCTTAACCAAACCAACCCATATGCGTGATCAAAGAGAACAAGCTCCCTCACATGCAGCCAAAGAGGGGCTTGCCCTTATGTTACACTCAAATGGAAGATAGATTGTCTTACATGAGTATGAGCTCAAGAGTAAAATTGAATATTGAGTATGCACATTTTTGTTTCTCCTTTAAAAGATTAGCAGCTGAGCACACACCTCTTATCACACATATTGCCATATCGTTTGCAAAAGAAACTTCCTCAAAGGCTAACTCTTCCCTTGAAGTAGCTTGACTCTGCATGTTTAGAAGAGTGAACTTGAAATTTTAGACGTTTTAATTTTTACAAATATTGAAAAACAAGGAAATTCATATCAAATTATGAAGCTTTTATTATCTGAAAAAAAACTCCAATTTGTCTACCCAGCTATTGCATAATTATCTTCAGCTCCTACAAAGAATTTACAAACAGCCATGGTGTGAGAATCTGAAGAATTACCTTGCAACATTCTCTATCCATATGTGTGTACCAGCAATCACGCCTTCTATTATAAAAATGTGTGGAAACAGAGATGTTCTAAGAACTGTAGGCTTAGTTGAATGACAAACGAGGTCAAAAGCATCCAGTAGTAAAACGACATTATTAATATAAACTTTACACAGGTGTTCTGAACATTATGTCTTAAAGGATCGGAAGAACTACAACTCTTTAGTTTAAGAAGTCTCAATAATAGGACTTTGGGGCTAATGGCTTAAATATCTGCTCTTATATTTGACCTGGGGATAATTTTTTCTAAAAATATATGGAGAATTCAGACAGGAATCTTATGTATCCCAAATCTAAAAGAGAAACGTGCCTTGTTGCATACTTTCTAGTTCATATACTCAAGTCTCTAAAAGCAAATAATAAAAGACTTTGAAAATTAACACTTTCTATGACAGTAAGGAGTAATCATCAACAGTATACTCAAAAATTTCAAGGGGCAGAATTTGAGAAGAGGCCAAACAAGCCTGACAGCTTTAATTTTACCATTGTTTTATTATCAAATCTCATAATAAATTCGACATTTTAATTTAATGAGCAATTTACTTACAATTTAGCCAACAAGAAAAAGATTTTCCCAATCTTTAGAAGAAGACTCATAGAAACGTACTAGTTCAAAAGTTCAAAACCATTGTCAAACACTTCCAACTCATAGATCTTAGTGTCTCTTAAGCAAGATGAATCTGACTTTTCAAAAAGAACAAAACGTAGATACACCTCTTGTGACCAAAATCTTTGTTTAGTATTAAGGTTTGATGTCTAAATGTTTGCAGAACTGCACAATAAGTTTATAATCTGATTACAGGCAAATCATTTACAAGCAATTAACTAGCATGAATTGACCTAAAGCCCCAAATAAACAAAAACCTCTCTCATGTGTACATATTGTATGTCTATTGTAAACACAAGAAGGGCATGAGCTATCATCATTTGTGTCAGTACTTCAATCAAGTGGCATATTAATTGATCAGATTCATGGTGCCTCTTCTGAAATTATTTTGAAGATTGAGAAATGAAATATTGGACATGGCATTCCATCATCATCTTCATTGTACCAATATCGCTTCTTATTAATTTATCATATCCATGAATGTTCATGGTGCCTCTCTTTTGAATATATTTTGAAGCTAGAGGGATGAAATAATGGACATGGCATTCCATCTCCATGATCCATCACCTTCATTGTACCAATATCACAACTACTTTGCAGAGCGCATATTTGAGATAAGTGATTTCTATCTTCTTCTATGGCAATTCTTATAGGTTTGTTTACTTAAGTCCTAAAATTGCATCCAATTGATGTAGGAAGTTAAGACTTAAGAATTCTTTCATGTAGTACGAGTTTGTTTCCATCTACAAAGGAATTCCTCCCCAATATACTGTCTATCAATGCACCCTACATACACAAATAACTCCATCCACATGCCCAATGGATACAAGTGCACATGTCCAATGGGTATAAGTGCATATGGATTTGCTACTATCAATAGATGCATGTGCCCATGCGTCCTGCTTGATCACATTTCTGAATGTAGGCAAGCTCATGGTCAGGTATTCATGCACATGCATACACATAAGTCCAAGCACAATCAAGAGTATGCATGGTCACAAGTACACGAGTAGAAACGTGGAAATGCCAAGATGTAGCGTACACATGTTGATAGACACACTCACACAATTCTATGTGCATGCATGCTTGAGTGCAGGTGAATACATGCATACCTGACTGCTACTGAGTGCATGTACAGGTGCATGTTGTTGTTTGGGGTTTTTTTCTTTTTTTTTTTTTGGGTGTGTGTGTGTGTGTGTGTGTGTGTGTGTGTGTGTGTGTGTGTGTGTGTGTGTGTGTGTGTGTGTGTGTGTGCACGCGGGTGCATACACACACATACATGTGCTTATACACCACCATGCCCACAGCCAGGTGAGGTATAAACACATGAACCTGATGCATGAGACAGGGAGGCTTAAGTATCCCAAGACTTGCATACACAGTCGTGTAAGCATATACCAGTATTTCTATGATATGCATCTGCGTGTACAAGAGGACTCACAAATTTCTCTCACTTCAAAGTATTGCCCACATAAATTCTGAGTTGATGTCATACATTGCCTGTAGTAGCAAGTTCTCATAGAGTCCCTCATTTTCCCATCACGTACAGTTGAGTAGTTGTCTCTTCAACTACCACATCTCTTTGCAAAACAGGATTACTAACAATAAAGTGAACATTACATAATATGTTCATGAAATGACTACTCAAAGAATAGCTGAGATAATATGTGAGGATTCCTGAGTATAAAATGCAGGATTCGTTTAATTCAATCAACTATAATTCATTCCTTCTTGTGTGTGTTCTTTCGTAGAAGCACTTTCTGTGGTTCCACATAGCATCCTGTCAAAACAGGACAGAATCTACTTGTTGTAAATTGGGGAAAACTGACTTCAACTTCAAGGCATATTCATTCGTTGCCTGCCAAAGAGATGTTATGAGCAGAATTAAGGCCTCATCTCAATGCAGAATGCATTAATAAGAGACAAAAGCTCAGAAAGAAAGTCCAACAGATATATAAGCAACACTGGAACAAGACAGTATACATACACATGGGTTTCTCTCAATATATACTGTCGTCAAGGTTCTTAGTGATCCAGCCACAGCTCTATCAAAGCCTTCAAGAGATGCAATCTGATTATCGTTGAGCCACAGATCTTCCAGTCTGTAACCAGCAAAAAATAAATAAAAATAACTTTGGAAAACCTCAAATCAAGACTTACAGAACAATTACCTTGCAAGCTCTGCAATATCTTTGACTAATGCAATCTTATTTGATGACACATCCAAAATCCGAAGGTTATGCAAGCTTGAAAGGCCTTCCATTTTTGCAATACCATTGTGACTCAGATAGAGTTCCTCCAGACACAGACAGTCCTACACCCATTTCAATCCAGATGGAGTAAGAACCAGTCTGATCCTTTGTTTTGAAACAGAAGCCTGATCTTGGCAGTACGAACTTACCTGGAAGCCAAGCATGGAGGTAAGTCGGTTACTCTGAAGACTTATTTTCACGAGGGATTTGAGTCCACATAAGTTCACCACTCGAATCCTGTTACGTCCCAGCCACAACTCTTTCAATGTCACCATATTGTTTAAGTTTTCCATCACCTGCCATTATCCATATTATGTTTTCTCATTCATCAAAACTCTAGCAAGGTTCAGCATATTTCTCAAGAAAATGTCAAAAACATCCACTGCATGAAAAAGAGATCGCATACCTACCCTAAATTTGTTTGAGCCAAGCTCCAGCAATTCCAATTCATGCAAGTGTTCCATTTCCTCCATCTTGGTCAATTCATTCTTTGAAGCATAGAACTCTTTTAAAGTAGCAGAAGCATTTGATAGGCCCTTCAGCGAAGAGATCTCATTGAAAGAGACATCAAAAACATAAAGCTTCGTAAATATTCTGACGTCAGGAAGCACAGTCAGCTTGTTGTCCCTTAGAACCAATTCCTGCAGCAACAGAGCCACATATGCTACAATTTTTTTATTTTTTTTTTAATTGCATGTTCTGAAAGTCCCCTGCAATTAATTACCAGTCAAAACTACAATATTTTCTTGTTTATAATATATTCCACAAGAATATGTTTCTGGATACTGAGTACTGCTCTTCAAACAGTAAACTACCATAGGGCACAACTCAGAAGAGATCAAAGGCACATTCTTGTGTGTTGAGGGTGAAAGCCCAAGGACTTTCTAGACATATACCAAAGTAAGGTGTTTAGGTTCATAAGGATCATCAGTTTCGGTACTTGTAAGGTACATGGCTTAAATCATGTCTTCAGTAAGCTTTGGAAGGTTCATTGTATGATATGAAATCATTCATGTAATTATAAATTGATAATCTGATTGTAGCTTGTGTTCTTAGTGTTGGAAACTACCTCGAGCTTGGAGAGGGTGGTCTATTCCACTTGATGGAGGTGGAGTTGTGCTTCTTAATCATCCAAAAGGTGTGCGACAGCTTGAAGCTTTCTATTTTGAGGAGATCATCTTCAGCTTGGAGATTGTGGAATAATGTGCACACCTTGTATCTCAATCATATTCTCTATGCTACCATGTAACTTCATGTACTTCATCTTTGCAATGTATGGACTTTATATAAAGCATGGCACCTTTCTCTCTCATGTCTCGTCTCTTCTCCATCTTGTCTCTATTTTCTGTCTCCATATTAATTATGGAGCTAAAAACCAACAATTAGTATCAAAGCAGGTTAAAATAGTGCACATAGAGATTTGGGTTGCATTGTGTGTGTGTGTGTGTGTGTGTGTGTGTGTGTGTGTGTGTGTGTGTGTGTGTGTGTGTGTGCGCGTGTGTGTGTGTGTGTGTGTGTGTGTGTGTTTGTTAGATAAGTGTAGATGAGAGCATATTACTTAAACTTGATAGGCTTGGCCAACCTTGATAGTTGAGGGACTATGCTTGAGTCTACATTCTATCCATTACCAAGCATCCTTTTGTTGTCTCTATCCTTCCAAGTAGTACTTAGTTGAGAAGAGTATGGTATGTGTGAGTTCTCCTTGTCATGTGTGTTATGGAAGTGCTCTTCATGTCCAAGGTCCTTATGTGTGTTGGAGGATGCTTTGCATGATCTGAGAAAATTAAAGGTACCTACATAAACTTAATAACTATGTAATTAATAATTGACAATATACCTACCTCGCACATTCCACACGGAACCCCACCTAGCATCTTCAAGATAAGAGAAGTCAAGAAATGTGTTAGAAAACAATGTCAGAATGCTCAAAATTTCCAAAAATTCCAACAACCCTAAATTTGGTACTTATCAAAATTTGGTCGAAGATGGTCAATATACCTATCGTTCATTTGTTATTTCTCTTTCTCTCTCTACAAGTGATAAAGAAATATCATTTGAAGAGTTGCAATTCTTTATACTTCAAGATGAAGACCAACAAAAGAGCATGGAAGAGAATGATGAAACCATGTTGTCATTGTCCAAATGGAAAGCAAAAGAAATAGATAAGAAAGAAGGAGAAGAAGAGTCAACAAAACAAGAAAGAAAGTAAGTCTCCTACTTCAAAGTCTTCAACATGTCCTTCTACCACATCCAGTTCTAGTACTTCTACGATCCCTAAAGAGAAGTCTACTTCCACTACATCCACCTCAAAGAAAGGTATGTGCCATTATCACAATAAACAAGGATATTTTATACCAAAATGCAAAAAGAAGATTTTTAATGAGAAGAAAAGTTCGTAAGGTAATAATATTGAACATGGTTCAAAACCTACGTCTTCAAATGAAGAATATTATGTGTATGTCAATATTGAAGAAATAGCCTTTGGTCGAGCTCCATTAAATATTGTCTCAAAAAATCCATGGAATTATTACTCTGGTGCTACTACGCATATGACAAGTTGCAAGAAGGTATTTTCTTCCATTGCTAACTCTACAAGAAGAAGGGTGACCATAGCAAATGGTAATGATCTCAATGTTGAAGTCATATGCAGGAGGAAATTTCACTATTTCAAATGTTCTATATATACAAGAAATGAAGAAGAATTTATTGACCATTTCTACATTCTTATCATACGATTACAAAGTCATCTTTAAGAAAGATTCATGCCAAATCCTCACTCCAAATGAGGAGGAGTATCTTGCGTAAGAAGAAAATAAAAGTGAAATGTTTGTTTTTTCCAAAATTAGTCATGCTAATGTTGTTAAGTCTGCTACACCTAAGAAAAACAAAAGTTATGCATGGTAGATTTGTTCATATCAATTACGCAACTCTCAAGCACATTAAAGAACAAGGTATGCTATAGAGTCTCCCACTTTTGCTTTACCAGATGATGCAAAAGCATGTGAAGGATGTCTTGAAGGAAAGTTGCACAAGCTATCATTCAACAAGCATGGATACATCATCGCTACCAAAAAGTTGCAGATCATACATTCAATTGTTAATGGACCTATGAGAATAGACTCTATTCAAGGTCTCATGTATTTTGTTACATGAAAAATTTTCCAAATATTCATGGGTTTTTGGTCTAAGAACAAAATCAAAAGTATTTCCTACATTCAAGAACTTCTTAGTTATGGTTGAAAATGAAAGTCAATCTAAGATCTAGATTTTAAGAAGTGATAGAGAAGGAGTGTATTCATCAAAAGACTTCAACTCTTTCCTAGAAGACAAAGGAATCTCTGATCATCTCACTATTGCTTGCGCTCCAATACAGAATGGTGTTGCAAAGAGAAAGAATAGGATACTTGTTGAAATAATGCATAGTATGATGTCCTCTAAGAAACTTCCACCTAAGATTTGGTTTGATGCAAAACATATAGCCAACCACATTCTGAATAGATCCACAAAAGCACTAAAGATCATCGCTCCTTATGAAGCTTACTATGCTAAAAGCCTAATGTCAGTTAGTTTAAAGTTTTTGGATCTTCATGTTATGTTCACATTGAGAAGAAGGATCGTGGTAAAAGTAATATCAAGCCATCAAAGCAAAATTTATTGGGTATGCAATTGAAAGTAAAGGATACATATTCTATGAACCAAAAACAAGTAATATCCTACTCTCCTGCAATGCTTATATTGCAAAAAGTCAAATTTATGATAGACATAAAGATATTCCAAACTTTATAAAGGCACATGATTATGCATTTTTCAAGCCAAATTTGGATGCTTACATTCAGTCGTAGAGGAACCACAACAATTCCATTATGCATAGTATTGACTTACTGCTATCACTTCAAAAGTGATGGGCAAACTCAGCCATCATGTGGCTGAACACAAAATGGAAGCAAAAGATAGAAAAAATTAAAGAAAATGCATAGTTGATAGAGTATATACACCTATCAACTCGTCACAACTCAAACAAAGAATCCACAAGTGAAAAGCTCATGTCGACCAATATGACAAACAAATATACCAAGATGAATCAAGGCGAACCCCAAATTCTCCCTAAAATGAAAGTACAACTATAGGCTCATGATAGTGACTAGTTAACCACAAGACTATATAGCCATCAGCTTCATTAAGCATAGTAATATCAATCAAATACTATGGCATCCCCACCAACGCCATAAGCACCCAATACTGGGTGTAGAAGTAAGAATGAATACTACTCACACAAAAACATGCACCCCACAATGCACACACATCAAGAGCATGAGCTCACAAGAAGCTTTGCAAACTAAGTTTCTATCACTTTGGGAAGTGATGGGCAATGAGCAACTTCAGCGATAATGAAGCTGCAAGCAAAAGATAGGAAAAATAAAAAAGATGCATAGTTCATACGGTAATAGGTATACACATCTATCAATTGGTCACCACTCAGGCAAAAATCCCACAAGTGAAAACTCATATCAGCTTACGAACATTGCATAGTACCGATTGACTACTATAACATCACTAATGTCATCAATGCCCAATAGTGGGTAATAGGTATAAAACTAAGAACGAATACACACACACACACACACCATGAGCATGAACTCACAAGAAGCTCTGCAAACTGACTTTCTATCACTTTCAGAAGTGATGAGCAAGCTCAACCATGATGAAGCCAAGCACAAAAAGCAAGCAAGAGATAAGAA
Source organism: Ceratopteris richardii (assembly GCA_020310875.1). Taxonomy (NCBI): domain Eukaryota; kingdom Viridiplantae; phylum Streptophyta; class Polypodiopsida; order Polypodiales; family Pteridaceae; genus Ceratopteris; species Ceratopteris richardii. The sequence continues at coordinate 135,947,290 of CM035419.1, forward strand.
AAAAATAAAGGAAATGCATAGTTGATAGGATATAAATACCTATCTACTGATTGCAGCCCGCTTGAAGAATCCACAAGTGAAAACTACCTGTCCCACTAATACAACGAACATATATACCAAGATGAATCCACGTACATCCCAAATTCCCCCACCAATGAAAGTACAACCATAAGCTCATGTAGTCTTCCACAAGACTCTAGAACGATCACCTCCATTATGCATAGTATCAACATAATTTAAACCGCCCCACAAACTAAACTTTATATTTTGTGCAAAAAAACATAACATGAGCTAAACGTACCATAGTCCATGTCTATAATTGAAAAGTAGACATAACAAGAATGAAACAATCTTCCTAAGACAAGATGCTCCATAAGCAAGTGAAGCATTGTAACCTTAATATTATTTATCCTTGCCATGGGTGAATGCGGAGAACATAAATATAGTATCTTTTTTTAAGGTTGTGCTCAAGAAAAAAACATGTTCCTATGTTAGGATAGATTAGTATGCTCAAAATCCCTTGCTTTTTATATTCCGCATGCTGAAAAATCCGATGATTCACGTTTTTAACAAAAACAGTATTACACATAGTAACACGACAAATAAAACCAAAACTTCCTTATCGAAGTTCAATGACTAAATGCCCCTCTTTAACGACAATCAATGTACGAAGACCACAAAAGCAGCAAACTTAACAAGAACATGGTGGGCACGAAGACAATAAAGTGATTTTGCAGTAAAGATATAAAGACAAACGTAATCAAACTTGCACATTTGTAGTTCTTTTTTCTATATATTTAACACGACATGATATATCATATATCCCTGGATATCTCAAAGTTGACAGAAATATCACATTCAATAACTAAGAATACAAAGCACAGAAGACTTGTATTCACTGAAAATGCCGTCTCAATGTACACATCGGCCGACGGAGGATCCTAACGCCTACGTACAACAGTCAGTGTCCATTCAATATTCAGTAAAGATTCAAAGAAAATGGAGATGACCTGGAGAGAGGAGAGCGACGTCCATTCGGGAAGCGGGGAAAGTGAGGCATCGGTAAGCAGGTTCTGTCGGAGGCTCAACTTACAGAGGGAAGAGATTGAGGCTAATCGAGTGTCAAGAGTAGACAAGCGATTGGCAGTTAGGTCGAGCTCGCACAATGTCACGGGCAGTTCCACGTCCTGCAGATCATGCAACTGTGAGCCCGTAAGGTCAAGCACTAGCCCCTCTTCTTGGTGTTCCTCTGCCGAGGCGTCACGTTCCATCCTTACTGCATTTTCTGCATCCTCCTGCATCTCCTCCTCTGGGCTCGCACCACTCGCTCTCCTTCTTCTATTGACCACTCTCCTCAAGAAGCCCGTGCGTAGTCATCTTGTGGGCGTCGTGTTTCTGCGTGCGTTTAAGCATCCCAGGTCTTGATTAACATCAGAGTAAATTTAGAGACTGATGCGAGTGCCAAATGCTAATTTTTCAAACATTTAAAACGTAGCATTTTTAGATGGAAAAAAAGCATAGTTGCGGAATGGGTGTGGCTTAGTGACAAAGCTGTCGGTTGGCTGGATCGATGATACGTATTCTAATTTTTGCTTTGTCTCTAAGTGATATATATGTATATATATATTATATATGTATTACTTAGTGATATATATATGTATTACTTAGTCTCTAAGTGATATATATGTATATATATTATATATATGTATTACTTAGTCTCTAAGTAATATATATATATATATATATATATATATATATATATATATATATATATATATATATATATATGTGTGTGTGTGTGTGCGCGCGCGAGAGAGAGAGATAAAAACAAGACTCCTCTTTATACAATCCTTTATTTTGGCAAGCCCATATGTACCATATCATATGAGGTGAAAAACACGTCTAAATGCACCTTAATGTGCATTGTGCGAGCATGGAACACATGGTTTCTCGCAACTTCCATTGCGCTCTAACTGTCAGTAAAGATGATGGTGCCAGAAGACTGAGCAACACCTAAATCAACCAAAAGGCATATGAGCCCCACACACACTCAAGAGTCATTGTGAAAGTTTCTCTATACTCAGTCCCACAAATAGAAGTGGCCACAGTAGGCTGCTTCTTGCTCAACCAAGATATGCATAAGCTACCGAGCATGAAGCAAAAGCCATGAGTGGACACATGAGTGTTATAGCAACCAACCTAATCTGAGTCAGAAAAAGCATGTAAATCTGGCAATAATGATCCCCCTGGGGATAAAACAACCCAAGTAATCGGGTACCACTCAAGCAGCAAAAGATGGTCTTAACCACCTGCCAATGCTTGACACAAGGGCAATGCATAAACCTACTCATCTGAGAGACAACAAATTGACTATCAAGTTGAGTTATGCATAAGTAAATCAAGCATCCAATAGCATCATGTTGATAGATAACAACATCAAATGCATCTCCAGCATCATGAAGACTCAGTTGTAGACTTGTTTCCATAGGAGTGGCAATAGGTTTACAATCTTCAAGGCCAAAATGCTTCAATAATGTGTCAATATATTTTGTTTGACACAAAGCTATTCCCCCATCAACTTGCATAAATTGAATGCCTAGATAATGATGTAAATGCCCCAAATCTGAAATCTCAAAAGAGGCATGCAAATTAGCCTTAAATTCAGCAATATGTTTCTCATTAGGACTAGTAAGCAGCATATCATAAACATACACAGCAATGATCAAAAGTACATCATCTACACACTTAATATAGAAGGTGCTCTCGATTAGATTGTGCTCAAACCATATGCAATCAAGTAGGCATGTATCTTTTCATACAAAGCGCGTGGTGCTTGCTTCAAGCCATATAATGCGGTTTTCAACTTGCACACTTTGTTTTCATGCCCTATCTACACAAAACCACAAGGCTGAATACATACACTTCTTCATGTAAATCGCCATTAAGAAATGCAGTTTTAATGTCCAACAGATGTACATTCCAACCATGATGAGCTCTAAGTGCACATATGCTATGAACATTGGTCATTCGGCAAGTGGGTGCAAAGGTCTCATCAAAATCAATGCCTCTCTCTTGAGCATAACCTTTTGTAACAAGCCTAGCCTTATACCTATCAAATGTTCCATTAGGCTTATGTTTCATCTTCTATACCCATTTAGTGCCAATGGCCTTTTTTTCGGGAGGCAAATCACATAAAAACCAATTACCATTCTTCATAATAGCATCATATTCTGATTGCATAGCAACCATCCAGCTTTTTGAATTTTCTTTGTCAAAAGAAATAGGCTCATTCTCATCACAAAGACTAGGGACAGTCATCGCATAGCAATTTGGTGCAACGAAAGCACTATGAAAGCCTGAACGAGTACAACATGATAGAGATGAATCTAATTTGCTATCTCTTAAAGTCTGCACAAGCCATTTTGGCATAGTTTTTGCCTCCTTTGTATCTATTCTCTCATCAATAAGTGCATCATGTAAATTTGCATCAAAAATAGGATGATCTGCATAATATATGGAACTTGTAAAGGCTGAGAAATTGCCTCATTTGGACTAGCAGTTGATTGTCCACATGAGAAAAGAGGCAACAAAGTGTCATACACATCTTTGGAGCTAATTGATGTGTCCTTAGTACATGAAAGTAATGGTTGAATTGCATCTTCCACAAAAACAACATCATGGCTAACCAAAATGTGTTTAGTCTCTGGATGATACATATGATAGCCTTTGCTTTCGGAATTATACCAAACAAAAATACATTTCTTTGCTTTATCATCCAATTTCTTGCATTGTTGTTCACACACTAATGCATATGTCAGACAACCAAAGACACACAGATGAGCAACAAATGGTTTACAACCATGCCAAGCCTCATATAGAGTGGTAGATTGTAGCATACACCTTGCCATCTCCATGAAAGACCTATTCTTGCTTTCTACAACTCCATTTTGTTGAGGTGTATACGACATTATACACTAATATTTTATCCCATGCTCAGGCAAAAGTGATTTAAAATCAAAAGACATGTACCCCCCACCCCTGATTCGAATGAAGGGTGCCCAATTTACATGCGGAAAAAATTTCAACCATAACCAAAGACTATTTGAAGCACACAAACACTTTAGATGTTGCCTTCAATGGATAAACCCATGCATGCCTAGAACAATCATCAATGAACATCATGAAGTAAAGGTAGTTCCTTAAAGAAGGTGTCTTCATAGGAGCACACACATCACTATGAACAAGTTGCAATTTATGAGAAGCTCTAACTGAACCATCTTTAGAGAAGGAAGAACATTGCCTTTTGCCCAAAATACAACCTTCACGTACATGTTTACAAGATGCCTCAATTTTGGGTAGAAAGGACACTAAATCAAATTTCTACAAGCATAGCAAAGTAGCATAATTTAGATGACCAAAGCGTACATGCCAAAGTTTTACATCTTAAATAGTATGAGAATATTGAATTTCACATGTTGAATCATTCACAAATTTCGCATAGTCTATGGGCTTATACAACCCATGACATAAAATTCTAGAAGCAATGATGACATCACCATTTGAAAGATCATGAACTATACACTTTTCATCAATAATTTTGACAGCAAAGCCAATCTTGGCTAATGCTGAAACTGAAAACACATTTTTCTTGATCCTTGGCACATTCAATGCATCTAACAGTGTGAAAGAACTACCATCAATAGTATTCAAAATGATCATACCAACTCCTATTGCAAGGTATGAGGAGTTTTTTACACATGTGACAGTATTCTCTGTAGGGGTAGACTCAAGTGAACTGAAGAAACTCTGTTGCGAGGTAATATGTTTGGCTGCCCCAGTATCAAAGTACCAAACATCTGAGTCTATTACAGAGATACACCGCTCATGATAATATGGGCCTTCATTATGTACATGATTACTAGACTTTGTTTTTGGTGTAGAGGCCTCTGTAATAACCATTCTAGCCTCTCTCGCAACCGGTTTTGGACAACTCTTTATGAAATGATAATTTCCTTTACAATATTTGCAAAACTATTTATGGTTTTATGTTTTCTTCTCATCTTTGTCTTCCTTCTTCAATTGTGTAACATTAGAAAATTTTTGCTTACTAATAGATGAGCTCAATTTACCTTTGTCCTTCTGACTAGCTAAGAAAGCTTGATTTGCAACATGCATAATAGACCTATTCTGCCTAGACTGATCTTCCTACAAAAAATTAGAGACTAGCTCCTCAAATGTTAAGGCACTTGGATTACCTTTCATCATCAATCAAAGAGTAGAAGCAAAACTCTCATATGAATGTGGAACACCATTAAGAACAATATGCACAAGTGAACTATCTGGTAAGACTTCATCAATAGAAATCAATTGTTCCTTCAAATCTTTGATCTTTGTCAAAAAACTATCCATAGACTCTCCTTCATTCATATGCTCCCTCTCCAACTGTTTTCAGAGGTAAGCAACACGAGCCTCATTTCTTGCCTAGTATAAAGTGGTAAGTGTATCCTAGGCATCCTTTGTTGTTTTGCAAGAGCGAATATGAAGGATAATGGCACATTTGATAAATCAGGCTATCAATGCATATGCATGAGCATCTTTGCCATCCCAATGAAGTTGCCTACAGTAGGTGTAGTAGGAAGTGCAACATGAATAGGAATCTGAAGATCATCATCTTCAACACCATTTGCATCACCTTCAATAATTGTGTTCACAGTGTAGTAGGGCATTTTTCAATACCTTGCACAAAATTCCATAATCCTTTTCCTAATAATACATGATGCATCATCTATACCCATAACAGGTAATTGGTACCATCCAACTTTTCCTCAATATTCAATATAAGGAATACATCATTACTTTTAGCCATGGCCATTGACAAAATACCCTGATGCAAAAAAATGATTTTATCTTAAAAAGTTGAACAAAACCACCATGCTGAGCTTTGCTAAACCTGTAGCAGACTTTGAGCTACTTATACTGGCAAATGGAAACTTGTATATATGTTTTGCAGAGAAGGATGAAATTTCCTGTAGAGGCACTGTGATAGTGCATTTGGAGGTTGAAACGAGCTTAGATCAAAATTTCAATGCGACAAAGCAAAGCAGTTTTGAACTCCTAATCACCCTTAGTATGCTCACCAATTTTCATGCGATTCTGAGACTATGACCAGAGGGGCATTAATGATTCCTTGGATGAAGCGGCGACCTACTTTGATACCAATTATTGGAGTTCAACGTCTGCACAAGCACACGAACAAGACAAGGAAGAAAAAGAAGCTTGGAGTACAACACAACACCGAATGAATCACCAAGTGAATGTACAAGGATAATTGACCCATTAGGGTTATAAGCGTACATACAAGCTGGGGGAAAGAACCTCCTAAAGAGGGAAAAAAGTGACTGATCAGTCCTAAGTGTGTTCACACACATCACTACCAAAATATATCAACATATGGTATTCAATCCTTACCATGTGGATGATGAGTGTATCATAATTTTAATAGCATATTAGTTCTTTGAACAACAGGTTCCCCTAAAGACATACATACACATCTTGTTTTTTAACCTTTACCTCCTTTGACCGGGAGATATACAAATGCCAAAGAAACATTTACCTCACTTTAATATGAGGATCCTTGTGAACCATTCCTTAAGCTTGTACTTTATTTAATCATACTAATGCGAAATTGATATTTTCCAAATAAAAGGTACACCAAGTCGGAAAATAGGATTGGAAGCTCCCATATTTACCATGCCAAAGTCTTCAAACACTTCTTGGGCATTTTATAAAACATTAATTTAACATTTGACTTTCTTTTAATATATTCTTATTGTTTTCATTTGGGAATTATTTGTGCCTATGATGAAACCTCATTTTCATGTTAGTGCTTATCATTTGATATACAATTTGGTTCACCATTCTATTAGAATATAATTAATGGTTTTCCTCATGGTTGGGGGATGATCCACATGGTCAACCATCCTCCACCACGTTTACCAAACATACATACATACTTGCATCCATAAATACTTAGGATTTGTGATTTGATCCACTCAAACCACTTTCTATACTACCTCAACTTGGACCTTTGTTTAAATTATCACCTTCAATTTGATATGTCATCTTTTATTTCCTCACCTATTTAAATTTATCCCTCAAATAACTTTTTTCTTACTATCCCTCAAATAGTTCTTATAAAAATTATCTTTTTTGTCTCAAAATTTGACATGGAATCCTAGCTCATCTCCAATCTATCAACATTGCTTCAAGTCTTTCTAATAATCTATGACTTACCTTAAGGAGAAAGAAATACTAACCTTTTACATATCTACCACGATTAGAAAAATAAATCCTTGATTTAGACATTTATATATTTCTTTATTTCATTAATGATCGTCTTTGGGTTGGGTACCATCTAAATTAAGGTGGTGCCCTTTATCTTAACAAGTTCTAAGAGATCAACTGACTGCCCCACCCATTAGCCTATTGCCATCAGGGGTGAGACTCTTTGGAAGATTTGGAGGGAGCGATGTGCTATGAATTTTGGCCAAACTCCTAAGGAATGGTCGATCAAGAAATCCTTGTTTCTTCTAGGTAAAAGAATCTCCCGAGATAAGAGATCTCCACCGTTTAGACATCATTGTATTTATCTCCTCGAAAACAACAAGTTGAAACCCAAATGAGTCCCACATGAGGCGATGATAGATTTATCTGCCTCATTTGTAATGCCCTCTAGCTTGCCATACTCCTCCTCGTCATTGTGGGATTTGGAGGGTCCCATGGTCACTAGTCCCATTCACTTGTAACTTTTCTTCTTTATTTTAATTAAAGTTCAGGAGAATAGGCTAAGGCCAAACTTCCTTTTATTTAAAAAAAAAAAGTTCTAAGAGATCAAATGAAAGTTTTCAGCACTCTACGATTGACTACCATCATCAATTGTATATCTTGTTCAATGGATATTGGTGTGGTGTACCTCTGTGAAATCACAATCAGTAGAAATTTATTTATTCATGCATTGACTTTTATGTTTTCTTGTTTATATTTTCATGTTTACTCATGTTTTTTATTTTTAATTCTTTATGGTTAAAAAGTGATCTATTTTTAGGAAGTGAGATATGTGAACCTTACCATTTGGCCTATAGATGTATCATAATCTTGAAACTATATCAGCATTTTGAAACTCTACGGTTGTTTATACATGGAAAATAGAAAATGATTTGGAAATATATGTATTTTTTGTGCTAAATACAAAAGTATCTCCTAGTTTTGAGTTCCTATGTCTACATTTGATGTCTTTAATACATATTTTTCGCTCTTAATCTCTAGGCATCTAAATTAATACAAGCATACAACACATATCCATTGCCAATGTGTAGGCAATTATGGTAGTTTTATGCTTTGTGTACTTAGAGGTAGAATATATATGAACACTGATCTCCTTTGTTTAGTACAAAAGCATATCTTGTTCAACTCAAATGGTTAATAACCTTTTCCAATGATCTGAAATCATTGGGGCTAGTCATTAGGAGTCCCATTAACCTAAATGCATGAGCCTGATGTTCTGGAAATGATGTTATGTTGGGGCCTTCTAAATTATTGTATGAAGAAAGTAAGCACTTGGTTTCTCAAATGGATTATAGACTAATTATTCTACTAACCTCGATAATCCTTGGATTTTTGACTTGTTTTATCTTATGCACTATTACCACTATTTTTCAACCTTCTATGTAATGGATTTTGGTAGTAATCTTTGTAACAAATGATATGATGGTTTCTGTATGGACTTTTGGTACAAAATTTTTTGATTCATTTATGTAGTACTTGCACTTCCTATAATTTTTGGCATATTATGTATGTATGTATGTCTACATATTTTTGGGAAAGAACAATGATGAACTCTTTGCCATGATGATCATGCATTGATTCTGATATGGATGTTTGGTCTACAACAAGGAGAAATTTACAATGTTTCTAATTAGCTTGAGGTGGATTTGAGATGTAAGTTCTAAGAGGTACGCATAGAGCTTGTGTGTAGAAATGCTATCTAATTTCTTTAAGTACATATGCATGTAATTCTTTTCTTATTGATTCTGATATGGATGTTTGGTCTACAACAAGGAGAAATTTACAATGTTTCTAATTAGCTTGAGGTGAATTTGAGATGTAAGTTCTAAGAGGTACGCATAGAGTTTGCGTGCAGAAATGATATCTAATTTCCTTAAGTACATATGCATGTAATTCTTTTCTTAGCATCCATTGCCACAAAGATTGTACTGCATTTCCCATGCAATAGTTTAGTAGATTGAGGTACTACTGTTAGTACTATTTCATATCTTGCTTTTATAGAATTTGCATCTTAGTTTTCCCTTATTCAATAACATTTCCTGCTACTTAGAAGGTTAATACCTGATTTGATCTACAGTTCTTATATTGTAAGATCATGAGATGCACCATTAAACATACATTTTTTTTCTATAGACTTATTTGAAGTTGATGTTGTTAGTAAACCATGGGTTTCTATTTCATGTTTTATTTATGATCATCTTGCTTTGGGGTTAATTTTTCTGAATGTACAAACGAGCTATCATAAGATGATATTATAAGTTTCTTCTATCTATGTTTATCTTCTTCTCATAATAGTCATTTGAAGCAACTAACATTTGTGATTAATATCCTTTTGGGAATCTCTTAAATGTTTTTTGAAGATCTCAAGCAACTAGCTTATGCAAAAGATCTGGAAAATATTTACTCGCCTATTAAAGATATTTAGGATTTAGTCATATCTAAAGTTGGTTAGATTGTGAAAAACTTCAATATATCTTCTATTATGGGAATTGGTTTTGGATATAGGCATTTTTTTCGGTTGATGGTAACTAGTGGCATGACTTTTATTGTCTGGATGAAAAGTGCTCAATTAAAATCAAGTAAAGTGTTTGTATCTACCGCATTTTAGTATTAAGAGCATATAGGGCTCAAATATAACATAGCAATCTATGACCAAACTTGTAATTCGAATACAAATATTAGAAATTAAATATTGCCACATTATATTATTGTTAACAATGTTTTTAGGTTGTTGTTGATGAACTAAGACATTTATATATAAAAGTTTCTTTTATTGCATTTTGTATCTAGATTAAAAATAAGTTTGGGGCACTAAGATTTTATTCTGCTAGTTAATTAAAGATTTCTTTTAAAGAGAAAGTTTCATTGAGGCTGTCTCCTTGGCATGAACTAATTGAAAAAAAATTGTAAAATGAAGGGGCTTAGTGCCCTTGGGATCCCCCATATTCCACAAAGTAGGGGTAGAATGGCTCAAAGGAACTACAATGATGACAACCATGATTTAGCAAGAATCTGAGTTTTAGCGAGAGTTATAGAGGTTGCCCTCATGGGATGTCCACTGACTTTTGATCTTGTTGTTTTCCAAGATGAAAATTCTATGGTGTCTGAAGGGAGGGGAATTTTTATAATTACACATATTCTTCTACCTAATAGGCCAAGGGATTTCTCAATAAGCCATTCTTTTGGCTGGTCGTCAAAGTTGACCACACATTTTTTTTTTTGTATCTTCTCGAGAGCTTCCCCCTTGATGGCATTCTACAAGTCAGAAGAGCAATCAATCGCTTATCCAAGTAGCACTTGTTTCCAATTGATTTGTTTCTATAAACTCAAAATCTTGGAAAGAGTATGCTAGATCGAGAGACTCCTAGGGCACACAAAGAAGAGGTGACCGATGTCTTCTCTACCACAAAGACATCACTTACACCATTGAGGGGCCCTACAAATTTTATTAGCTTTGACATTGGTGCAAATTCTTTGGTGGAGAATTTACCACATAAGAAGTGACCTTTTGTTCTCAATGAGAGGATGCCAAAGGTCGGCAAACTTAAATTTCCATATGATACATGGCCAGTTTAGGCACCATCTCTTGTTAAGGGAGATATGTAAATCTAGGTGATTCTTGAAACTCATCACCTCATCCAAATTTTTTTTGTTGACCCATCTTAATCCTTCAATATGTGGTGGATCATTCCCAAGAAGGTGATGAGTCTTTGAGTTCTCCATGAATTGATTTTGTGTCTTAATAGGCACCAATCTTCATAGTCTACTCTCCTAGTTAGGTCTATTTCCTCAAATCTAATATAGTGTCTTCTCTCTTGATTCGAGAGATGTTTCCACATTTGAAATCCTTTGTTCCAAAGCTTCTTTGCCCTTTGGAGGTTTTCCCATTTGATTTCTTTGATTCCACTGATAGGAAACCAAATTGAATCATTTTGTCTAATCCATATGGCCCACTTCCAATCTTCATTAACCTTGATGTATGGTTTCATCTTGTTCCAACTCTTCCACAAGGAGTAGACTAACTCTGAACCTTTAGGAGTTATTGAAAAAGGAGAAAACAAAAAAGTGAGCAGATCTTTCCCCTTCCCCCTAGGAAGCCCCACAAGTGTAAGGGAAGATTTATTCTTGAGTATCAATTTAGCCCAAGAAGCCTCATAATTGCACTAGGCTTTTGATCATCCACTTGGTAGCCGTCTTATCTTCCATCCTCCCAACATCCAAAATGCCTAACCCCAT